>JABUQX010003408.1:37500-50000 GCA_015478945.1 Trachelipus rathkii | reverse complement strand
ATAAGAAGAAGATGCTGAAGAAGATGTTGAAGAAGATGTTGGAACTATGGATGGATGTAACAAGTGAGGAGGTGGGGATAGGAATATCAGTATAAATTATGTTATTTTGTGTAAGATTTGCGGCAGTGGGGGCCACTGATGGAGGGAAAGAAAAAAGAAAGTAGGGAGATTAAGAATGAGAAATTAAGTGTACAAGGTTATAAGAAAGATATGAGAGCCTTGCAAATAAGTCTTACTTGAATATGAGCAAGATGAAACTTCACACAAATTGAGCAAACTGAAGAACCAATGTCATTAGTTGCAGAGAAGTATTTGGGTATGATTAGTAGAAGTAGAATGACAATAGTGACGTCGGATAGATACTGAGAGTGATTGTAACGTTAAGTAAATAAGATGAGGTTGAATGTGCCAAAGCCAGTAATGATGTTTAGAAAGTGTATAAAATATCATAAGATGGAAAAAAGGAAAACTAAAAAAGCCTTGTAGGTGAAAAAGGATATTCAAAAAAGATTTGCAATATGCTGAAAAGAGATATTGAACTGTATATCAAGCTTTTAACTTTCTTTCTCCTAATTCCGCATTTCAATTTGATTATTTACTACATTTACTTTTTAGAACACTTTTAACTAAAACCCCTTTTAAATGTACAAATCAAAAAAAAAAAGCAAACTGAAAGAACTTGTAATTGATGTTGCAATGTTTTGGTATTTGCATAAAAAAGTCACTTTTGAGGAATCGGATCATGTCCGGTCTTAGAAAACTGAATATCTTCAAATCTATAAGTTTTAACAAAAAAGTAGTGCCAGTAAAGCTTCAAGTAAAATTTAACTTATGAAATAAAACAAGAATCAAGTTTCTAGGAATTGTTTTAATTTATGAAGGAAAAACTGCGATTTTTGCAAAAATTCGCACTTTTCAAATTACCTCAATGAGCAAGGATGAACATATCCAATGAACTACTTTACCGATTCATTTTTACTTTTAGCAATGGCAACTTTTGGGTGTCCCGCCCGCAAAAAATTCGATGTTTATTTTTATGACCACCCTTATAAATATATATATTATAATTTATATAAACAAATTATATATATATATAATATATTTATATACTATTATATATATATATATATATATATATATTATATATATATATATGCATCACACTCATCTCTCTAAATACATCAATAGAGAATAACATATAAAACAACATCACTTATAAATATATATTTAATTCGTAACCATAATATATCTAATGAAATAGTAAATAATATAATAAGCTCTTAGTATATTATATATAATAACTGTAAATATTAGTCACAGTAAATAAGAGTTGAGATCATAAATACTAAATCAATAATATATTATGAAAGTAACTATTAAAGAATAGATGATGAGAACCTTATTATTAAGATCCTATATAAGCGCATTGAACATGTAGCTTAATATATACTCTAACTCGATGAAAGCGTATTTGAGATGGTAGTAGTATGAGAGTATATACGTATAATATATAGTTGATAAGCATAATTAAGAAATGTAGCTAATCCGATTGAGTCACATGCTGCTAGTGATAAAGATGCGAGCGTAACGTCCCTGTCATAATTCGTGATAGCACAAACGAAATACCTTAATATACTGATGAATGGCAGTCAACAATTATAGATATATAGCCGAGCTAATATTAACTGATTCATGTCGATATCTCTCTCTCTCTCATTTCTCTCGTCGTCTCAGTCGAATACTCTCTGCTCAATACTATCTTCTCTCTGCTCACTCATCTCCTTCTAAAGACAGCACACGGACATCTCACTACCATCATTATACAAGAATAGATAAAGTATATTTAATGATAGTATGCGTCCATCGGGATATCATAGCTTCTATAGGTATAACATAACAGAATAATACATAAAATATAATGAAATGTACCAATTTTTTTTTATATAATATCATTTTTATAAATAAAACATAATATAGTTAACTAGTTATTATACTATTTATAATATATTAATATTAATAATATTGATTATTTATTTATTATTTATTATTTAAAATATAATATATTTATATATATTCAAATATTATTTAAAATATAATATAATATATAAAATCATATTTCACTTGAATATAAATGTCGATAGTATATACGCTGACGAAAGCTATACATGTTATTTTAATATCAATATATATTTATTATATATCATAAAGACTGGATATCTAACTGTTCAAATTTGCTTCTGAGAAGAAATAAGTGATATGATGTTTCGTGACTTATTCCATACCTGCTACCGCAAATTGTGAATATTGTTTGATGAAAGTAATATCTAACTGACAATTCTGAATCGATAATAATCCAGCTAATAATTAAAATAATAATAATAATAATAAATATAAATAATATATTAAATAATAATTAATTAATATAATAATAAAAATAATAATAATTATAATAAATAATAATATCATTATTTATTATTAGTCTATTATTCTTTATTATTAATTTATATTAAATTAATATATTAATTATTATTATTATTATATTATATTATTATTATTATAATTAGATTACTAAATATGATAGGAAGTGAACTTATAAATTAAAGTTACTTTACTATAGATTGAGGTTTGAGATCATAATCTGCTCTTGATATCACTCTATGATTGAACTAGGTAATTTGATCTGCGTCCCTAGTAAATAAATAAATATGGTGAGGGTAAGATAATATATATATATTATATAATTATAAGTGATTGATGTTAAGATGTGATAGTGATTACATAATAGTAATAATAATAGATAAGTAGAATAAATAAGAAATGAGAGATATAGGAGTAAGAATGTTAAATTGAATGTAAATTGAGTGATTTGTATATGAAGTTATTAGAAATATGATTGTGGAATTATTATTATTGATTTTTATGTATTATTGAAGAGAAAGTTTCATTAATGATACATCTAATGTATTATAGTATAACTTTCTGATTTGTGAATTATCTATATGATATTATTTTCTAATCTATTGATCTAAGTGTATTGCTTGATTATATACTCGGTATATGTACGATATTTATTTCTATATATCCAATATATTAACATATATTAATATATATATATATAATATAAATATATATTATATAGTAATATATATTAATTATTTTTTATATATTTAATTATTATTTTATATTTATATTATTAACTATTATTATTATATGTTATATTATTATTTATTTTATTATATTATATTTTATATTATTATTGTAGCTGTTTTTTGTTGTGTTTTGTTAAATTTACCCATGTTTCATTACTATTGAATATGTGTTTGAAAATTTCACTTGAAATTTTATAAGTATTTTAAAATTTACTTTTTTGTACCTGAAGTGGTAATATGTAAGGATGCGGGCATTTTATATTATTTAATAGGATCTATTTTAACTAGATATATTTCATTGGTTAGCTCAATGTCTGCTATTTCACATGCTTGCCATTAACTTATAATGCAATTTATTATATTTTTTTACACTAATACTACTACTACTACAACTACTACTACTACTGCTAGCTACTACTACTACTACACTACTACTACTACTACTACTACTACTACACTATAGACCTACTACTACTACTACTAATATAATACTACTCTTACCTATTCTTACTATCAGATTAATATGATGATATTATTCTTTAAAATTATTCGGCACATCAAAAGGTAAAGTATCAAAAACACGTGGTTCAAGTATGTTAGAAATACAGCGATTTGATCGCTATATATTAGTAGGTAATGAGATTGTAATTCACTGAAGCTAGTAAATATATATATCATACATACTAGTATATAACTCAGTATATTACATGGTGATATAAACATAGAAACTCCATAATACTATATCAAGTTTATGATATATTAGTATAATCATTTAGGCTGATAATTATGATGATGATGTGCTGAATAGAGTATTTCGTGTGTCAATCCGTAGGGTGATGATAATCTATAGTCTATTAGTTGCAATCAAATTGTCTATGCAGTACAAGTGAATCGATGTCAGTCATGATGGTTACTAATGACTAATCATAATTGATCGATAGCATCAATGTAGTATCTGAATGCAATACTTTAATGGTCTCGATGTACAAGTGGTAGATGCAGAGTGTGTGTGGATATGTGATTGATAGACATTCAGATTTCTTGCCTCACCAGTGAAAGTAGGATAGAAATATGGAAAGGGAATCAACGTGTATCAATAGTATATAATTTGTAGAGTATTATTAGAATTAATCTAGGATAAATAATAATATCTATAGATTCAACGTCTGTCAAGTAAAAGAATAGTGAAACCGCATTTCTGACATCTTTAGTGCATCGGGTCGGATACTTACCTAACGGAACCGTCATGCATACTGGCTAAAGTAATAAAATGAGATCTATGTTTAAAATGTTTAAGTTACTCATATTGAATACGTTCATCTTGCCTCTATTAGTAGACGTCATAAATTTGAAAAGTGATGACTGAGATTTATGCTAATAAAGAATATATCGTTACAGTTTTTCCTTCATATAAATGTGTGAAAACAATTCGCAGAAACTTGATTCTATGTTTATTATGTCTATAGTAAATGATCTATGAAGTATTTAGCTGCTACTCACTATTTTAGATAAATACATATATTTATAGAATGATATGATATTTTCATAAGCATGGTTTGAGCTCCAGGAAGAAAATCAGTGAGAGAACTATTCTCAACATATGCTCTCAAATAATATTGTAGGTGTTAATACGAGCTATATAACTACTCAACGGTATAGAACTAACATGCTATTAACCTAACTAAACCTAACTCTAACCTCAACAAATAACGCTAACCTAACCTAGCTTGAATCGTAACTAACCTGCAATACTTACTCACTGTAGAGTCATCTATCTCTCTCCTATGATTTATGTGCTCATTTTATTTATGTGTGTAGCATTATATGTGACAATCTCACAAGACGTCGCGCGTCTTAGTTAACCCAAGGTGTCTACAGAAGAGCTACACCTCAGAGATAGGTAGTGTTACATCGGCCAATTGAGAGAAGAATAAGGGCATAGAATTAGGTAGGGATAGAGGACACTAGTCAACGAAGCACAGCTTCCCTGCTTCACCTAGAATCAATACTTGCATTCACCAGTACACTGTTCATACAATCTGGTCTGAGCTCTATCGGACTCTGCTCTGTGGTTTACAGTATTATTTAATAGTTCAGAAATTTGTGTACCAGATCTTCTCGGCTTGTTATTGTATCTATTACGTGATATAGGTAATTTTAGATAACACACTTTTAAACGGATAATTATAAATCGGCGTGTGTCTTCACGGCATAAAATGTCATACCGCCGCACTTAGTATTACCTATGAACCGCTAACATCTCTTTCATGGTAGATACGGTGACACTCACGAGGAGGAAGATGTCAATTGTCTATTACTCCTGACCTCGTAAATCTGAGCTGACTAGTGATTCATGAGACTGCTCAGATCTTCCGCGCTAACGACAGTTATGTTTCTGTCGTGCACGACTATGTACAATGGCTTCCCTTCATTTGCGTGTCCAAATGTGAGTAGTTCATGGCCGTTGCTCATCATTAACGAAGTAACGTATTTGCGAAGTAGCTCTTCAGATGATGCGTGTCCTGTAGTAGAGTGGTACAGCTTAACTATGCTCAATTCGCTAATCTAGTCTCGAACTCTGGAGTCACATACTTACTTTTATTCTTTCAAAGCCTCTCTATTCATACTAAAAAAAAGTGTGAATTGTCCACGCGACTACCAGCGAATCATAACCTACTAAAAATAACATAAATATATATAGTATTATTCTATATTTGAATCAGTAGCTGATTTAACATCAATCACATACTTCAACATCTATCTTCAACATCATTCTTCAGAATCTTATTACTCAATACTGGGAGAGTCATCGCGATAATATATGATGTATAGTAGTGTGGAGGTGTTAATATATATATATATAAATAAATAGATAATAATAATATAATTATATATAAAAAATAATATATATATATGTAGTGGGAATATATATAGTAAATAAAATAATAAATTAAAATATTATATATATATATTATATATTAAATCATATGATATGTGTTAAAGTAAAATATATAGATAATATATGATATAATAATAAGTAATATAATAAATAATATGTAAAGCGTATTATTATTGTTAATATATATTTATATAAAATTAATTATTTATATAATATATATTATATAAAGTATATAAATCTTAATAATATAGTATAATATTATATAAATATAATATATTAAAATATATATAATAATATATATAAATAAATTATATATATATAGAAAGATTTATAGTAGGGTAAACTGCAAAGCCGAAAGCAAACGCTGTTGTTAACTCTTTAATGACAAATAAGAAAAACCGTTTGCGGATAAACTAATCTATATACCATAATATTATATTATATGTATATATATATATAATAATGATATATTATATAGGTAGGTATATTATATAATATAATAATATATAATATATAATTAAAAGATGATACTATAGATATGGTGAGGTTATAGTAAGGATTTCGATTCTGTAATATTCATATAGTTAGGTATGATGTAGATAAATAGATATGAAATACGTAATAATTATAATATAAGTAATATATCACATAATATGCTGATTAGATACTATGTAGTATATATTTATATATAGTGAATATGCTACTAATAGAACTGTCACCACATATATTTTTGTAGTAAATAAATATAGATGTATTATTTGAGGTAGATGGAAATAATGAGTTACATATAATATAAATGAGAAAAAGCAAATTTCGTCTCAGAGCTCAGGATGCACTGAATAATTGTATCTAGTAGCTATTGTATACTGCCTATGAGTGAAGATAAAATAACGCTATATCATTAATCAAACAATATATGCAACACAATCATCATCAAGCCTAAAAAGATATGTATCAAGAGAAGACAGAACTACCAGTGCAGTAGAGTGTAAGAGCCACAAATATAATTCAGTTATACCTTTTATGAATAATTTTTGTAGGATTAAAATGTACATCCGTTTTGATATATTTTTAAAAGTTGATGTAGAGAGGTACTGTTGTATTTCAATTACTGTAGGTGCTGTGTGTAGGTGGTGATGTAGGATGTTGTGTGTAGTAGAGTATGCATATTGAGTTGATGATGGATGGAAGCAGTGAACGTTTATGTTCAACGCTAGAGTAAAAGATAAGTAATAATAGTATGCATGATGTGATGTTATGATGAGAGTATTAGAGAGAACTCATTGGAGGCAAGTCCATATAGCACTATGAATCTATCAATGTATTGGTTGTATGTAATGAGTGTATTACTAACAGTTGTTATTGTTGTAAACACTTTGAAAGTTTGAGTAACGTTAAAGATGAGACATGTTGACGCAAACCCATATAACAATATGCGGATCGGACGATATGTATCACGCATGTTACTAGCTAAATCAAGGTACTGCTGTCATATCTAAAGTAATTCTTTGTAAATTGATATGGCAAATTACTAGTAGGTGTAACTGAGCATACAATTCGATCTATAATATATCATATATATATATATATATATATAATATAATATTATATTATATATAATATATATATATGGTGGTTGTATATATGAGGTGATTATGGATCATATATGACTGTTCTCCGATAAAAGTAATGTATATAAAGAATGTAAAAGGTGATCCGGAGTTGTCCTTTAGATTGACCGGTATGCATAGACTAGGTTGGTATTGTGTATCAGTTAACAGTGACGTATATAGAGGGTAGAGAGATATAAGGATGTTATAAATAGAGCATAGATATAGAGTAGGCAGTAGATCGAGCTGGAGATAGTTGTTTAGTGAAGAAACAAAGAAACGAGACGAAATTTATGAACACGGGTTATAATGATCAGAGTAAACTAATCCCTAAAATGGAATAGATAAAGGAAATAACGATAAGATACTTTGCAGTATGAGTATATTAAATGTATGAAGTAGCAAGATGAAAATATTATATATACTCCAGTTGGTAATAAGATGGGTAGTGAATATATAGTATATAGTGATATATTAGGAAAGATAAATACTCCATTATGGTGGATACATATGAAATTTAAGTGAAAATAAGCTAATATAAGTAAATAACAGTGGAAAATGATAGGATAAAGTATAGCTGAATAATAGATAGAACTCAATCATAGGGTACCAGCTAAGGATGTAAATATGTTACAGGCTAACTAGAAAATATAAAAGATTAGAAATATTAAAAGATAGAAAAATGCGCGAGTGTAGAAGCAGTTCTGATATTGAGACTCGGAAATGAAAGATAATTGATAGTATGGATCCAGATATATTTAATTAATATATATATATTATTATAAAATAAGTAATAATAATATATAAAATGATATATATAAATATAAATATAGAATTATATATATATATATAATGATACTGAATTAATATTATGATATAATAGTAGAAATACAGAGAGACAAGAGGAAGAACGCTGTAACTACAGCAATACAGGAGTAGAGCAGGAAAGTACACATTGTAAGAGGGATTATTGCGGAGGAGTGAACTGTGAGCATAGATAAGAAGTCATAGTAGTATGAGTTCCTACGTACATATACAGGGAGTGAGAATAGAATGCGTTGTAGATAGCAAAATAGGTGTAAGAAGAGAGTGACTAGAGAGAGTCCTACTGTTTGCTGCTCTTCAATGAGAGAAGGATTCTAATAAAGTTAAATAGAGAAGAATGCTTGTCATGTTGTCCCAAGCCATTTCGTGGGGATGGACAGTAACAGACGAAATTGAGAATATTAGATATCTGATTATCTCATATAGGCCGTCAGATATTTCGAGTAAGGAACATTCATTCAGACATCGAGAAACCCAGTGTTGCCGAATATATTGTAGAGTGAGTGAGCTAAGAAAATAGAACTACAGACTGCTTTATGTGGTGTTGTGCTTGAGGAGAATATGCGTTATTGTATGATAGAGATCTTTGAGACTCCGATTTGCTGTCCTATTGTTTAATGACGAGAGTGAGCACGAATGAACTATCGCTCTCGATGAATAGTGCGCATGTAGCCCTTCCATTTCAGACCAAACATTCTTCGAGATCGTCAGTATAAGTGATAGCTAGATAAAAGCTCGACGTACCTGTAGTCGTGGTCACGATTTATTCAAATTCAAACGAGTGGATTGAGCATGCAACTCTTCAGAACTGCATGGAGATTAGCTTCTGTTATTTTCGATAACGTTATATTAAACGAGATGGGAAGAAAAATATTTTAATAAGGATTTGTCGAGAGCATAGAGATATATTATTGTTTTGTTTCTGTGAGAGCAAAGCATGCGTTTAAATTTACAAATGCGTTTATATATTTCGCCAAGTCGAATTTTAATTCTACAGAAGTTTTAAGCAGTTTTAAAATCATGCTAGATGAATAAAGGACATTAACCACCGAATTAATTTTAGAATAGGGTTATTATATTAGAGAAACGAGAAGTTGAGAAAGGCATAAAGCTGCCAAGTATAAATAATATCTAGGAGGAATGTAAGATCTAGGTATCATTTGACGTATGTATGAATTCAGATACAAACTACGTAATAGATAATCGGATGTTGAATAGCTATTCCAGAGAGTGGCAGTCGGAAGTTGATCCTTAGTACGCTATATCAATGTTTCCGAGCTAGAGATTCTTTGATCAGTCGTTCGCAATCTACGCATCCACAAATGTGCTACTCCTTGCTTCTGCCTAGTCTCGCATATCGCAAATGCAGACACAACTTAGTTCTTCCTGATTGATTGGCCTCAAGTCTGCTTCTAACTTCACGCAACATTTTCTTTCTTCGCGCAGTTCGCAGCTTGTGCTAATAGGCTTAAATGTATATCGCATAGTATAATTATTTTTTCTATTATGTAATCTAGTCAAGACAAACTAGTCGCTGACTAACTCTAGATTATTGCGTGTAGTTAGAAAGAACTGATAAGATTCCATATTAAAGTGTACTTGTACAAATTAATATTAAGTTATTTAAATTTTATCATATGTAATAGTTAATGTATATACCTTTACATCGTTTAATCCTTGTTATATATTATATAATAATTTAAACAAGTATTTGTTTAATGAAATGTTAACGTAAGTGAGGTGAGAGAGGAGAAATTGAGGACTATGACATTATAGCGACACTTTAGCATGTGAGCAGAGTAAGATGATAGTAATACTATATATACTAAATTATAGGTAGTAGTTATCAGATATAGTGGATTGGATGAAACATGAATAAGGTATATATAATTAACGTTACAGTAAGAACAGAGAGACAATATACTATAGGTAATAAATTGTAAATAGGTAATGGGTATGGTATTGCGATATAGAGTAGCTAGGTAATATATAGTGCCTTGCAATATTTCAAGATGTATAGCGAAGATATAGGATAATTGGATGTAAGAATATTAACTCCGCGACAATGGTAATAATAATTAATATTATGGGATATAGCTTAATACCAATTGAATAATAATAAACCTATAAATAAAGATGATCATAATAACTCCCGAACGCTGCTGTACTGAGAGATCATGAGAAACATATGAGCGACTAACTAATACTCAGAGAAGAGAGAGAAGTATAAGTATAATTTAACAATGATCGTAGTAGGAGATGAGTGATAGTATTAAGTAAACTATGATGATTGGAAAGTAGATAGGAGTAGAACAGAGATAAAATGAGAATGATAAGTAATATTAGAGATAAAGATATGTAGATGTATAGAAATGAAGTATGATACTAAGATGAGAGTATTGGGGAGATATAGAATGGTGGGCGAACATATCTGTACGAGAGATGGAGCAGTGACTAATGAAATGCCGGAAAAGAAGATTAGATAGGATAGTCCTTAATATGAAACTACTAAGAGTAGTCGCTCTATGTTGTATGATCGACCTCCTCACTCAGCTGCGAAGACGTATGAAGAGATGGCCTCGGAGTCTCCTCCTCGGCCGATCTCCTTCCTCCTTAACAGTTCTCTAAGCTTCAATCCCGCACCAATAATCTGAGTCCAACAGCAGCCACGTTGCAAGAGATAGCTACGAGAGAATGTGGAGAAAGGGTGCGTTATGAGTTTTCACGTTGCGAGCAAGCGAGCCACAATCTTCATCAAATGTGTGCATCGAATCAGAAAGAAGAATGAATCCGTTAGCGTCTGAGAGAAAATCAGAAGCCAAGCAAAACAATCTCTCATAGCCGCGGGAAGGACAGGTGATAGTAGCTTGAAAAAGCTCCACCGGCTTCTCTGATGCTGCTGAGGGAACAGTTTCAAAAAATTTTTTTATTTAAATTTTTTTTTTTTAAACAAATTTTTTTTTTGACAGAGTGTGTCCTTTTCACCGCAGCTTGATTCAGTTCCTCAAAGACTCTGCGAATCGCGAATGTGGGAATTGGCGGAATTGCGAAACTTAAATTGGAGAATGATATAAGCATCCAACTTACAGCAATTCCGCAATTTTTTTCAAATATATCGCAATCGCACTCGCGAAATTCTAGATATGCAACCTCTAGATTGCTAACTCGTTTAATTAGTGTCTATAAGTTGCTCAACCTTCTAATTATCATGTGAGGACGCTATAACAATGGTCATTAACATGCTAATGAGCCTAAATATTCAACTCTGATGTGAACACAAAGGGTGGAGTTGTTTCCCACTAAACAAAGCTTCTAATATTCACTTAACTATATACATTATCTTTTTGATGTCAGGAATCTTTTGGTGGCTCTGGTAATAAATAATTTCTTATTTTTGTATAATCATTGCTCGACTTGCTTAATGTATCATTTTAAGGCTGATCTAAAAAATAGAGATGTAAATTAGTATGAGTAACAATATTGATAATATTATTAAAGGACAGAAATACTGAGAATTCTAGCGTTACAATTGAGAGTGTAGAACAAATAAATGGTGCTGTACGTTCCTTGCGCCGAGGCCAATGATAGCGGTAATTAATGGGTATCAATTAGTAAATAAAATCTCCCAAAAATTCAGTTCTGAAAGACGAGGTCACACAGCATGTTTGACCCTGTAGAAACGCACGAAACAAAGGGTAGTTTCACTAAATAGAAGAGAACATCTATCCAGCAGTCATGGGGAACCAAGCAATAGCTGACTGACTATATAGAGAAGCCATATGAGGATGTATGATCTTTGGCTCTCACGAAAACAAATAAACAACTTCCTCAGTTAGATGATAGACAAGAGATATATAGAAAAATTATACGAGTTGAGCAAATCTCATCGTAAAATTATCTTTGCGTTAGATATTAGTCACTTTCAAATATCAATTTTTAACACTAAAATATAATAAAAAGCTGCGCATAAGAAATCTCTGTTCAGGATGACGAGACTAAATTAAGTGAAGAACTTAC
>JABUQX010003408.1:32500-35000 GCA_015478945.1 Trachelipus rathkii | reverse complement strand
GTATATATAAATATATATATATATATATATAACTATTATATATATATACTTATATATAATAGTATATTATATATATATATATATTATATATATATATATATATATTATATATAATATATATATATATATATATTATTATATAATTTAATGTAAAAATTATTATTCATATGAGATATTTGAGTTATCCATATTGTACAGTTTCTGTGCATTATTTTTATCCGAAATGTGCATTAAGAACAAGTAAAAGTTGTTTAGTTTTAAATTTTTTTTTAAATGAAAAGGTGTTTATTAATTCCTAGGTAGGAAAAAAAAAACAACTTGTAAAAAAAAATTAAGATTAACACATCTTCTCACTGTCTTCAAATTTTCTCTCCCCTTTTTCGGAGAGGCACGAGCCTTTCTAATTTATCAATTGATAAAATAGCATATTCGAATGGCGATGATTCCTACACGTTTTGTTTAAATTGTTCTAACTTTCATTTGTATTATGTAGTGTATTCTTTCAGAGACCTATTTTCCCAAAAATACAGAGATATTTTATCATAAACTTTACGAAGTTTGAAGAGAATTCGTTGTTTCGTATAATAATAACTCGTGCTAGCACTAGTAGCACGAGTGTAGGAGTCCATCTCAGATAATATATATATATATATATATATATATATATATATATTAATATACTATATATTATTATATAATATATATATGATAGTATATATATATATATATATATATATATATATATATTATATAATATCTTTTCTTTTTCTTTTTCTTTTTCCCTCCCAGAAGGATTTTTCATTGTGTGTAGCCGCGCAAGGTCTTTCTCAGACATCCCTCTGCTTGCAGCTATCCTTCTCTTTAGGCACTCTCTTTTGGTAGCTGACATCTTTCCAGGGAGTCCTCCACCGACTCCGCCCATCTCTTCTCGGTCTTCCCCTTGGTCTTCTGCCCTCTAGTGTCCATTCCCATCTTCTTTTCGCATTCTGTCCTGCTCCATCTTCTCTCCAGATGTCACCACCATCTCAATCTCCCCACATCCATCTTTAGTATCATCTTCTTTACCCCTATATCTTCTCTAATTACTTCATTCCTTATTCTGTCTCTCCTACTCTTTCCAATCATAGTTCGTTAATACCCTCATCTTCGCCGCTGATTCTACTCTCCTCTCTTCTCGTTGTGTTCCATGGTTTTCCGCTCCGTCAGCGAGCGTCGGAGTCAGTAACTGTTAAAAAATCACTGCTTTTTTAACTCTATCGATGTTTTTATCTTTCGATTCATGGATATTACCGTTTATAACTAATCCAACTTTTCCGATCGTTCGCGTTAATCTCTCCTCCACTTCCTCCCTTCTGCTAAAGAATCTCTTGAAGATAATGCAGGTATTTACGCCTTCACCTTCCGCCACCTCTCGCCCACCATCCTCATCCCTCCCTCATTTCTCCGGTATTGTTATAATTATCTCGTCTTCTGTACGTTCAGTCCTCACCCTGCTCCTCCAACGCCCGTAGAACACTCCACCACCTCTCGAATCGTCGTCCTCCTCTCGCTTCAAGCATGCCAGCGTCCGCATATGGCCATTATGGTTCCCTTGCAATTCTCCAGTCTCTCCTCACTTTCACTTAATCACCACGCTCTAATAAATATAAACAGCGTGGAGATAAACATCCCTGCCACTCCTGTTTTTTCATCAAGACATCTATCGTTCTCGCACTCGTTCTAACATTTACAACTGCATTTCTATAATATACTTTTTATTGCCTCTTTAATCTGACCCTCACTTCCATTATGTCCTCTCCATAGCCTCTCCACGAGCTTTATTCCTTGGCACCGATCAAATGCCTTTTGCGAGGGTCGCATGAACGCTACAAAGAATCTGTTGCCATATTCCAGCATCTTCTCCAAACCATTCTTAGTGTGAATAAGAGGTCCGTCATTCCTCTTCCTCTCATACCCCTTACTGGTCTTCTCCGAGTCTCGGGTTACCTTCTCTCTCAGCCTCTCTCCAATTTCTTTCGGTTATTTCGCCAGATGGTCCATCAGTGAAATGCCTCTATAATTATTACAGCTTCCTGCATCTCCTTTACCTTTATATATCGGTATTATTATTGCTTTGCCCCACCTTTCCGGCACCTTTCCCTCTCTCCAACACTTGTTCATCAAACTGATGATTCTTCCTCTCAGCTCCCCTCCCTCCACCACCAACTCCACAGCCACTCCATCCTCTCCTGGCGTTTACCCTTCTTCATCCTTTTTATAGCTCTCATATTCTGTCTACCGTTATCTCTCGCCTTCCTTCCTCCTCTTCCTCCTCCCTCATCTGATCTGCGGCTTCTTCCTCTTGTTCTCTGCTATTCTACATTTAGCAGATCTTCAAAGTATCGGTTCATCTATCATTTCTTTCTTCCGGTCTCACAAGAATCTCTCCGTTTCTATCTTTTATATTTCTATCTTTTATATTTCTAGTTGCCTGTACATATTCCTCCCTTGCTGCCGCTGT
>JABUQX010003408.1:12500-25000 GCA_015478945.1 Trachelipus rathkii | reverse complement strand
GGAAATTCTTTATTGCATCCGACCCGATGAAATTATTGAATCGTCATATACCAGCATATTCAACGATTATATTTCTCTGATTTGGCAATTCGGGAAAAAAAGATGCTGACTATTTTTTTAACCAAATAAAGCGCGTTGATTTCAAATCTAAAATCATAATTTCAGTATCGAGTTTGATTTTTCAGTTATTGACACAAGATATGGTAGTAATATTAGCACGTGTTCAAGGAAAATATTTAATAAATACTAAATACTCAATTCAGTTTTAATGTTTTCAAAAAATGTTTGTGACATTTACTTTTGCGATTGACGTTGAACTAGTTTCCCATTGTAGGAACCAGTAGAAATCACTCACCCCATGTTGGGGTTGAACCAACCTTAATATCTTCTTCCCATTTCAGAGATGTCCTGATGGAACCTTTCCCATGCTCATTGCTAACAGCACCAACATTTATTAAATTTCCGTTAGCATGTTGTTTATTAGATCACCATTCTTTTCTGTGAGATTTTAGAAAGAAAGTTTGGGGTAAATAACACGAATGAATCCTTTGCTGCCAGCTTTAGTGGATTCAGAGCATCTCTGAAGCTGATATCAGTCACCAATTTTCTGACATCAGATCCAATGTAAATTTGAGCTTTCGATTTTGCGTTACTTTTTCTGAAAGAATTTGTGTTCGGTACTGAAATCCATGTCCATTTTTGGACATTGCTTATACGAAGTTCTTCATGAGAACCAATTTGATTTGAATGGGTGGATGGAAAACCTTGTGAGTTTGCCAGTTTCATGTGCTAATCATTATACCGGCCATCATTATTCCCAGCCTTCCTCCAACTCATTTCCTCCTAATGTTGTAATTTCATCTCTCTCTCTCTCTCTCTCTCTCTCTCTCTCTCTCTCTCTCTCTCTCTCTCTCTCTCTCTCTCTCTCTCTCTCTCTCTCTCTCTCTGCTTAGCTTTGAGAAGGTGTACGGTCCTAACGGTATCCCACCCGTGGTTTTCAAAACTTGTTCATCGGAGCTGGCAGTCATCGAAATTAATGACTTTTCTTAATCATCATTTATCCACTCCTATGCCGACGACTCAACATTTCAAAACTCCCTTCATTTTGAAAAATGCCCCAGTCATTAGCTAATAATATAATTGATGCCAAGAGGGTGGCGTTAGAGCAACTACTCTCTTGTCTCTCTTGAATTTTTAATTTCGGCAGCGAAAACATGGTTGTTTTCAATGACTCAAAAACTCAGTTACTTCATCTTTCTACTCAACATAATCTTCCACACAACCATAACATCTTCGAAAACACGCAACTAAAACCTTCAAATGTCCTTAATAAAATCTTCAAATGTACTTAATATAATCTTCAAATGTCCTTAATAAAATCTTCAAATGCTCTTAATAAAACCTTCAAATGTCCTTAATAAAATCTTCAAATGTCCTTAGTAAAATCTTCAAATGTCCTTAATAAAATCTTCAAATGTCCTTAAAAAATCTTCAAATGTTATTAATAATATCTTCAAATGTCTTTAATAAAATTTTCAAATGTGCTTAAAAAAATTTTCAGATGTCCTTAATACAATCTTCAAATGTCTTTAAAAAATTCTTCAAATGTCCTTAAAAAATCTTCAAATGTCCTTAATAAAACCTTCAAATGTTCTTAACAAAATTTCCAAATGTCCTTAGAAAAATCTTCAAATGTCCTTAATAAAATCTACATATGTCCTTAATAAAACCTTCACATGTCCATAAAAAATCAATCTTCAAATGTCCTTAATAAAATCTTCAAATATCCTTAATATTTTCAAATGTTCTTAATAAAATCTGCAAATGTCCTTAAAAAAATCTTCAAATGTCCCTAATAAAATCTTCAAATGTCCATAATAAAATCTTCAAATGTTCTTAATAAAATCTTCAAATGTCCTTAATAAAATTTTCAAATGTCCTTAATAAAATCTTCAAATGTCCCTAATAAAATTTTCAAATGTCCTTAATAAAATTTCCAAATGTCCCTAATAAAATCTTCAAATGTCATTAATAAAATCTTCAAATGTCCTTAATAAAATCTTCAAACGTCCTTAATAAAATATTCAAATGTCCTTAGCAAAATCTTCAAATGTTCTTAATAAAACCTTCACATGTCCTTAATAAAATCTTCAAATGTTCTTAAAAAAATCTTTAATTGTCTTTAATATAATATTCAAAAGTCCTTAATAAAATCTTCAAATGTCCTTAATAAAATCTTCAAGTGTCCTTAATAAAATCTTCAAATGTCCTTAATAAAACCTTCAAATTTCCTTAATAAAATCTTCAAATGTCCTTAATAAAATCTTCAAATGTCCTTAATAAAATCTTCAAATGTCCTTAACAAAATCCTCAAATGTTCTTAATAAAATCTTCAAATGCCCTTAATAAAATTTTCAAATATCCTTAATAAAATCTTCAAATGCCCTTAATAAAATATTCAAATGTCCTTAGTTAAATCTTCAAATGTCTTTAATAAAATCTTCAAATGTCCTTAATAAAACCTTCAAATTTCCTTAATAAAATCTTCAAATGTCCTTAATAAAACCTTCAAATGTCCTTATTAAAATCTTCAATGTTTCTTAATATTCTTGGTGTTTCTATTTCTCGTGGTCTTGCTTGAAAGGATCGCGTTATTTTTATTTTTAAACAAGCTTTTAAGAGGTTGTTTGTTCTGAGGCACCTTCAGTATTTCTTCATATCACCCCCAGTTGCTTGTTCATTTTAAAGGTTTCTTCGTTCTCTACTTTATGGAATAGGCCTCCCGTATCTGGAATGCATCCACTTACTCATCTCTTCTTGAAATGGTGGAGTCTAGGGATTTTCGTCTTAACTCTTCCACCTTCACTAACACTCTTCAATCGTTCTATCACTACCCATACACTCTCACTATTACAATGCACATTTCTCTTCCAAATTCTCCAGTCCAAACCTCCTCCACTGGGAAGACCCCCATGTAACACGTTTTTTCCCCGAGGTCTCATCATTTTTCTGTCCAAATCTCTGGTCCCCAAATATAACCGCTATGCTCAATTTACATGTACTCTACTGGTAAAATTTGGAACAGACCCCTTTTATCTATTTTACCAACTTCCTTTGGTTTGAACACTTTCAATAGCTGTGCACTGGGATATGTCGGCGTTCAATTTGACCTTTTCTTTTGTTTTCTTTTTAAATTATAGTTTAATTCAGTAGGTCTCCCACATTTACCCACCAGAATAGACATAATATATATATATATATATATATATATATATATATATATATATATATATATATATATATATATATATATATATATATATTATATATATATATATATATATATATATATATTGAATACTTACTTTCATTCAAGGTTGTCTTTGATAAATATAAATATTATTATTAATTATTATTATTATTATTATTATTATTATTATTATTATTATTATTATTATTATTATTATTATTATTATTATTATTATTATTATTATTATTATTACTATGATTATTATTATTATTATTATTATTATTATTATTATGTGACCAGGCATTATAGTACTTGCTGGAGGCATTGCGAGTGGGATTTACTTCTACAGGACCAAGCGAGCACCCTTCAGGAGGGTTCACGTCGTTGAGAAGATTATTGGTGTTGCTTTACTACTTTTGTACTTTGGATGGTTTATTGCTGGTAAGATATTTATGGGTTTTAAGCTACTATAAGAGCGTTTTAAACGCGGCGTTTGAAAAACTCGGCGTTTTAAACGCGGCGTTTAAAAAAACGCGTCTTTTAAAAGGAAGCGTTTTTAACGCCTCGAGAACGTCATTCGAATAGATCAATGAGTAATACATTGTTTCAACTTGGGCGCTTAATGGGTTTTAAGTTACTATAAGAGCGTTTTAAACGCGGCGTTTTAAAAAACGCGTCTTTTAAAAGCAAGCGTTTCTAACGCCTCGAGAACGCCATTCAAATATATCAATGAGTAATACATTGTTTCATATTGGGCGCTTAATGGGTTTTAGGTTACTATAAGAGCGTTTTAAACGCGGCGTTTAAAAAAACGCGTCTATTCAAAGGAAGCGTTTCTAACGCCTCGAGAAAGCCATTCGAATAGATTAATAAATAATACATTGTTTCATCTTGAGAGTTTTAAACCCATTTATTTACCTATTTAACTGGCGTTTTCGCCGCATCAAAAACGCAGAGTTTTAGCCGCTCATATAGACGAGACCTTAAAGTAAGTCATTCCAATATAGAGTCCGAAATTTGATCTCGATCAGTTGGAAAATTATTTAGATTTTCTTAGAGCCTCGAGTAATAATAATAATGCTAATAATAATAATAATAATAATAATAATAATAATAATAATAATAATAATAATAATAATAATAATAATAATAATAATAATAATAATAATAATAATAATAATAACACATTAATCTTCAGTTTAATCTCTGAAAATGTTATATTGTAATAATAATAATAATAATAATAATAATGATAATGATAATGATAATGATAATGATGATAATAATAATAATAATAATAATAATAATAATAATAATAATAATAATAATAATAATAATAATAATAATAATAATAATAATAATAATAATAATAATAATATAATTTATAATAATAATAATAATAATAATAATAATAATAATAATAATAATAATAATAATAATAATAATAATAATAATAATAATAATAATAATAATATGCACATTTTTTACTTAGATAGTTTCTTTGTATATGCATTAGTTTTGGATTTGTTCTTTGAACAAATTTTCAAAATAAAAAATTTTGGAAATTTTTTGAAACTTTTCTTTTGCCTATACAAAAAAAATTATCCAAGTAAAAAAGATGTATCTTGCCCGACTATACAATAGGGTGGAATGAAAAAAGTTATATTTTTTTTCGAATCTTAATAGTGGAAAGTTGCTTTTGATATGTATGTTTTTTACCCTGCCTAAATATATTTCTATAATGGAGCCCTTCGAGATTTGGCTAGATCGGTTTTTGACATAAATACCTTGTCAACGACAGGAATTACAATACTGGGGTACATTATTTATCGTAATATGCTGTAAATGGCGTTTTAGTGCATAAACATAATCACAAATTTGTCAACCTATGCCTGTCTCATTGCTCAATTTTCCATTTACTTAATATTTTCATAAATGATGAAACATCTTTGTCTCCTGTCAATACCAGCCTGCGTCTTTGATACGCATTGCCAGCTTGCGCCTCAGGCTGCGCCACGCCGAAATGAGCGGCACACGGTAGCACGTGTTTTATTGTTTAACTGTTTATTTGCCGGCAAGCAATCTTGGAATATCGTTTGAATCTTTACGGCCTAAAATATGGCGCCTACGCCGTCAACTTCATCGGTTTTTACCAGAAACTCGTGAGTTGTGTTAGTTTTGACTTCAAAGAGATTGTTATTGTGTTTTACCTTCCTTACTTATGAAACACATGAAGTTTTTCAGGTTAACATGCCTCTGAAAGTTTTAAACACGGGTAGATCACTTTAAAGCTGATCGGGGTTATGGAACAGCTTTTTCATAGTACGCAGCCATCGGATTACAGGCTCATTTTGCATTCATTATAAAGAAGTACAGAAATGAAACCATGTGCTAAGAGACCAACAAGTAAATAAAATTAAATTTAGTGTTCCAGCGTTCTAGCCTGCAAATGCAAAGATTTTTCTACATGCAATTGTGGAAAATCCCGAAAAGTGCCTAAAGAAGAGCAATTGTTTCTTATTGACCAACGAACTGAGAGAAAAATGGTCATGAGTTCTTTTGATATTGTTGCTACCAGGAAAAAACAAGAAAAAGAAATTTTGAACTAAAAGATATCCCAAGGGTAAACCACAAAGATTTACAGAGTCGGGGTTGGAAATTGCAGTGATGTGGATGTTCACATCACTGCAATTTGCAATAGCCAGTGTATATACTTCTCCAGCTCCATCTTTATTTCCCAAACTATCGTCCACTTTATTTATTGTTGAATCAGTTCCTTTATACCTAATATATCTTAACATTTCCTTCTCCTTTCTTTTTCTTTTTCTTGTTTTTTCCTGGTAGCAACAATATCAAAAGAACTCATGACCATTTTTCTCTCAGTTCGTTGGTCAATAAGAAACAATTGCTCTGCTTTAGGCAATTTTCGGGATTTTTTACAATTGCATGTAGAAAAATCTTTGCATTTGCATGCTGCAATATCAGACAACTTTTTTTTGGCACTTTCTTGGAATAAATTTAATTTTAATTTATACTTGTTATTTTTTAGCCCTTTACATGGTTTTAAAAGATTTCTGAACTTCTCATAATAGTCTCTAAATAATTTCATAATCCGATTATGCGATACTATAGGAATAAAAGCTCTATTCCATAACTCGTTCAGCTTTAAAGAAGTGATCTCACCTATTTTACCCAGTGTTTAAATTTCAGAGGCATGTCTTAACCACAAGAAAAACTTCACTATGTCTTTATAAGTAGGTAAAACACTGTCTTTTAGCTGTCTTGAGGCACCAAAATCAATACAACTCACAGTTTTTCTAGTCTTTAAAACTAATGAAGTTAACGGCGTAGACGCCATATTTTAGGCCGTAAAGATTCAAACGATCGTATTATAAGATTAGCATAAATCAAATAAACAATTAAACAATAAAACACGTGCTACCGATATTAACGCTCGACTCACAATGATGGCAAATGAGAAATGAAACAAGCTGGCAATTAGTTATGCATGCGTATCAAAAAGACGCGAAACAGTGGTGTGGGAGTTAAAAGTGTTTCGTGCATTATGAAAATATTAAAGAATTATAAATGGAAATTGTTGGAGCAATAGAACAAATTTATATAGGCTGACCAAATTTTTGTGGTTACATTCATGCACTAAAACATACATTTTACGTACTATTACATTAAATATTAGTACCCCCAGTGGCAAACTATAATTCCTGTCACGGTATTAGAAAATTATTGCATATTTTCCAAAAACCATTACAATCAAACCTCTTGGGGCACCGGTAATAATTGTCGTACATTTCCAAAATTTTAAGGGTAAAGCATACATATCATAAGGCAACTTTTTCGCCCTATTAGGATTCGAAAAAAAATATATAATTTTTTTCGTTCCGCCCTAATATACAAGCCCTGAAAATTTGATGTTGATCGGATGAGTAGGAAAAAAATATCTCAATATTTCATTCACTTTTGCAAAATTTGAATTTTTGGAAAAGTAAAAATATTAAGATTTTTTTTCTACTCATTCAATCAACATCAAATTTTCAGGACTTGTAAAGTAGGGCAAGATACATCTTTGTTACTTAAATAATTTTTTTTGTATCGTCAAAAGAAAAATTTTAAACAATTTTCCAAAAGTTTTTTTGAGAAAATTTGTTCCAAAAACAAATCCAAAACTACTGTATATACAAAGAAACTATCTAAGTAAATAATGTGCATCTCCCCCGACTACATATGCCCTGAACATCTCATCCACTTTGCACAAACAGAAAAAATTATCGCAATTTTCATTTCAAAAACGAAGAAAAGTGGGTTTTGAAATTGGACATTGCTGGGCACAAAACACAATCAAAAAATCAAAAACGTACTTCGTTACTTTTGTAGGTAATGGACCCATCCATGCATATTTCAAGTTTGAAGTCATTTCGAAAAAAATTCTGGAAGTTGATAGTAAAAATATGAAAAACAAATGAAAAACAAAGGTGAAAAATTGAAAATTCTGAAAGAAAAACAATAAACACAGAAAAACTCTAAAACGACGTTTTAGAATTTAGAGGGCAAAAGAAATTACAGTTTGGTGTTTATATGATCAAAATCGGCTGAAAATTCCGAAATTTATGTTCATTTTTAGGAAGGGGGGGGGGAATTGTTCTCAGCCCGAACCAAATATTGGAACAGAAACAATTTTTGTCTTTGCTTTGAAAGCATTATTTCCTAAATACTTCTGTGTAGAAAGCAAAGAAAAATAATATTATTCCCTTCAAACTTTTCTGTTTTCAAACTGATCTATTTGCATTTCAGAGAAGATTAATATTTTTTTAAATACACGACATTTTTATTTTTTGAACGTTCTGACAACTTAGATGATGAAATAAATACAGAGAACGTAAGATCAAGTATCAATATAGTTAGCTGATTAGTTTATCAGTCTTCTAGCAGCCGTTCAAGTAGAGAGAGACAGGTACATTCAGCAAAGATGGCATCAAGAGGTTGCAAATATCAAGCAGAAGCATTTTGTTATGTCTGCGGTAAATTTATGAAGACGTGAACAAAAAAGTACCCTGTGAATACATCTGCTAAAATGTGCTAGGCCTATAAAGCATATTTTGGCACGATTGTTGGAGACCAAGACAAGCACTGGGTATCTCATTTCACTGGCGAACTTTGAAAAAAAAAATCTAGAATATTATATATATATATATATATATATATAGCAATTGTTATTATTATATATGTTGTATATATATATATATATATATATATATATATATATATATATATATATATATATATATATATATATATATATATTTTTTTTTTTTTTTTTTTTTTTATATATATATATATGCAGTGTGTGTATATTTATATATATATATATATATATATATATATATATATATATATATATATATATAATATATATATATATATATATATATATATATATATATATATATATATATATATATATATATATATATATATATATATATATATATATATATATATATTTAGTTTTGTTTGTTCTGAATTTGATAGCTATGAAATCTTTAAGTGAAAGTTTGAATTTATGTTAATTTATTTTGTAACAACAATGAGTGAAAGACATTTAAATTTGTATATTTTTTTGATCACAGGTTGTTGCAGGTGGGGGGGAATAGAGCCATGAAATTCGCAATCCCAGCAATTTGGAGAGAGAAAGATGCGCCTGCTATCATATATCCAGACCTTCCGTCATCCATTGCCCAAGTGCCACACTCTCCTGAGCTCCCTGTACCCATTCCTCCAAAGGGAAGACAGTCATCTTCAGAAGAAAGCAGCAAATCAGAAGACGATGAAGTCATTGATCCTGAATATAGTGTAGATGAGGAGAAACCCCCATATTTCCCCAAAAAAGAAGATATCAACGACTTGATCAGAGATCTTGGTCTCACAAAGTCCAATGCTGAGCTTTTGACGTCGAGACTCAAGCAGTGGAATTTTTTACGTGAAAGTGTGAAAGTGGCATGTTGCGGAAAACGTCAACACTCTTTTACAACTTTTTTTACCAGTCAAGACAGGCTTGTTTTAGGCACTTGGAATTGCCTGTAACCCCCTGCGAGTGGTGCCTCTTCATTGATAGCTCATCGAAGAGTCTCAAAGCTGTGCTACTTCAGAACGGAAATATGTATCCATTTCTTCCCTTGGCTCACTTGGTGCAGCTGAAAGAGGAACACAGCAGCTTGAAGCTATTGCTAAGTGCTTGAAATGTGAAGAACACAATTGGGAAGTTATCGTAGATTTCAAAATGGTGGCCTTCCTGATGGGTCTCCAAGGCGGCATTACCAAGTTTCCATGTTACCTGTCTCTGGGACAGCAGGGCCTCTGCCGAACACTTCGGCCTTCATCTACCTGTAAGGCTTCTTCCCTAAGCTGTCTGAGGCAAAGATCAAAGCCAATGTCATAGAGTGCAAGGAATTCCTGAAGAAGCTGACTATTGCAGAAAAAGCAGCTTGGAACAGCTTTGCTGCAGTGGTTCGTGGATTCCTTGGGAATCACAAGGCCGAAAACTATGAGGAGCTTGTTGAGACTTTGGTCAGGAACTACTTCAAAATGGGCTGCAGGATGTCCCTCAAAGTCCATATCCCTGATACTCAATTGCTATATTTAAGGAGATCATGGGGCTA
This sequence comes from Trachelipus rathkii, assembly GCA_015478945.1. NCBI lineage: Eukaryota > Metazoa > Arthropoda > Malacostraca > Isopoda > Trachelipodidae > Trachelipus > Trachelipus rathkii. Next base: position 15,076 of record JABUQX010003408.1, on the reverse strand, counting down.
TATTCCTAGCCAGAGCAGTATGGCGAGCGATTTCACCAGGATATTCTGAACTTTGAACGCCACTACCAAGGATCATGTAACGAAAACATGATTAGAGAATATATTTGGGGTTTGATTCATGAAAGCAACTTACCGTATAAGCGTAATTCCAGAAAAACTTCTCACTTTTAAATATTTTGAGGTCTCTGTTGTATAAACTAAGAATAAATAAATGCTGCTTTTGAGTTATATGTCATTTTTTTCTACTTTGTTTAGCCGAGAATGATTATATTTACCAATGTTTTATATCGGATTGGTAAATTTGTGAAATTTCATTATCCTGGTCACAAAATCAAAGTTTGGAGGAAATATTAGCAATTTTTCATACCTTCTAGATATAAGAAAATAGAAAATTACAGTCGTTGTCCAAAAACAAAAAAATGTTTTATATAGTGTACTACTACTACTACTACTACTACTACTACTACTACTACTACTACTACTACTACTACTACTACTAATAATAATAATAATAATAATAATAATAATAATAATAATAATAATAATAATAATAATAATAATAACAATATCTAACCTAAACTAACCTCTCTCTCTCTCTCTCTCTCTCTCTCTCTCTCTCTCTCTCTCTCTCTCTCTCTCTCTCTCTCTCTCTCTCTCTCTAAATGTTGATACAAAAAATCTTTTTCTATATATAATCTCTAGGGCTATTCAGTTTTAGCCCCAAACCAGAAATAGTCGTAATTATCTTAATATTCAGCCAATTTTGACCAAATATAAAACAATCATCTTTTTCTGGCTTCTAAAACGTCGATTTCGAGCGGTTTTTTTCCGTCGATAGTTACAGATCCAAAAAAAGGAAAGGCGTTTGTTGATTTCTTGTTCCATAGTGAATTTAATATTTAAGTGTTTATTGTTAAGATAATTCAAAACCTGAGACTGGGGTGATTGGTCTTTGGATATAATGAAACAATCGTCGAGGTATATACTACGATAAAGCAAGGGTTTGAAGAGGTGAGGGGGGGGGGTATTGTTTCAACCATGTGGACTCATGCTGTGTGAGGAAAGCATTTGCAAAAGACGGTCTTAGGTGGTTATTATATATATATATATATATATATATATATATATATATATATATATATATATATATATATATATATATATATATATATATATATATATATATATATATATATATATATATATATATGTGTGTGTGTGTGTGCGTGTATGTATGTATGTGTGTGTATAGCAAATCTGTAACCAACAACCCCATTACCTAAGTTCAAATTTCTGTGCTCGTCACGCATATCTTGCTTCTTCTCGTGTGTGTCTGGAAGTGTTGGTGGGTCCTATTAGCATTATTATTATTAATATTTTTTGTATTTATGATTTGTCATCTTTATTTTTCATTTTTATGTTTTAGTTTTTTTTTCTTCATTTTTTCTCCATTGTGCGTGTATTCAATATCGGATTATTATGTTTGTAACTCTTTCCCTCCTTGCGTGTTATACTTGTCATTTGCCATTTTGCCTTTTAACTTATTTCATCTTTGCGTGTATCATCATTCACTATAGTGGCATATATAGTTTATTTACATTTTGTTACTATTTTTCATTTTTTATTATTTTTTATTTATTATTTTTATATTTTATTTTTCATTCTTTATTTTTTATTTCTCATTTTTGTATATTATGCATAATTACTTATTGTTTAACTTTAAACCTTGTTTTTAATTTTAGTTCACTGAAGATGGATTAATGATGTCCGAAACGTCTGTATTAAAATTGAAGATGTGATTGTCTTATCTTTAAATATTCATGACTTGGGTTTTGGCAGCAATATTCGCTTTTATCATCAAGATTCCATTTCTAAGAAATCAAAATATTTATCATATATATATATATATATATATATATATATATATATATATATATATATATATATATATATATATATATATATATATATATATATATATATATATATACAGATAAACACCACCACTCACGGCAGAGCTCCTAATCTTAGAGGGGTGTACTCATTTAACTGTCCGAGCAGGACGAAGCCAAGCCCTAGGAGAGAATAGCTCACTTCTCCCACCCGACCAATTGCGAACCTGGGACAATCGCTATGGGGTGCTTTTATATAAATAAATATATATAAATAAAAAATATATACATATATACATAAATACATACACATATAGGCTACATACATAAATACATATACGTGAAAAAAGTATGTATACACAAATATAAATATAATTATTATTAATATTATTATTATTATTATTATTATTATTATTATTATTATTATTATTATTATTATTATTATTATTATTATTATTATTATTATTATTATTATTATTATGATAATTATTAATCTATACACTATATTTCACGCAAAATTCATTATATTTCACTATTGTTCATTACTATTCACTATTATTTAACTTATTATATATATAAGAGATTATATATATATATATATATATATATATATATATATATATATATATATATATATATATATATATATATATATATATATATATATATATAATGGGCGTTTCT
>JABUQX010003408.1:5000-7500 GCA_015478945.1 Trachelipus rathkii | reverse complement strand
ATATATATATATATATATATATATATTAGACAGAGAGAGATGAGTTTTAATTCTCTCTCTCTCTCTCTCTCTCTCTCTCTCTCTCTCTCTCTCTCTCTCTCTCTCTCTCAGCATTACTTCGATTCTAATGACGACTTTACTCGATGAGTCACTCGACTCATGATTTTACATGTATTTCTTGTCGTCTCCTTACTCTCTTCTATTTCCTACGGCGGAATTTTTTCTTAGTAATATTCGTGACGCATATAATTTAAAAAATAGATTTATATACATATCTCCACGTGTTATTTTTTTAATCCTTCTGCTTAAAAAAAAATAATCTATTTGAAGTACATGTTTTTGCAACTCATGGCAACTCGATACAGCTGATCCATGCCCAGAGTTGTCAAGCTTTACCGTGCAGATGCCAGTACATTTTATTTTATTTCAAATTTCTGAATTTTAGTAGATTTTTTTTTTAAATCAAGTTTGCTGTGCATGGATATAAAAAAATTGTGTATTGTTGAACAAATGCGAGATAAATTTTGCAAATCATAAATAGTAAAAAACTTTATAAATTTTATTAAAACAGTCGTACCAAATTAGGTACAGTGTTGCTAAATTTGAAGGGAATACTGTAGTGTAAATCTTTTGAAGAGCTGTCTGGCAGTTGCCTTTTTGTCTTCTGCTTGTTAATTTTGGTTTGAATGAATGAGATAACATTGTGGTGCCAGTGTAAAACTATCGATCCATTATTGTTTTAAGGATGTAATATCAATTTAATATCAAAGTTTTTCACTTTGTGCTTAATATTTTTTTTGTTATTGTTGTTGTTCAACTTAAAAAAAAAAATAATAATATGAAAAGAAGAACAGATATTAAAGACGTTTTCACACACAAAAAAGTAAGCACTATAGTAATAAAGATTCCTGTTATTCAAAGAGTGAGGTTCTCGGACTCGAAGAATCAGTTTCTCCTGGAATTTCTGTAACTGCGATAGCAGCTGAAAAATCTCAAGTAGACGGTGATGTTTTTCCTTCACAAGCGTCTATAAGTCAGGAGCAATCAAGGAATACAGAAAGAATTGTTCATCTCAACGATATTGGCAATTTCTTAGGTACAGTATTTAGCAATAAGGAAAAAGTGGAAATATTAAAATATCTCTGGAAACCAGATTCAAATATATATTTCCTGCTCAGAAAGGCAAAGGTCGGAAAAGATATTTCAAAGAAAGTGGCTTGATGATTTTAAGTGGTTACCTTACTGTGATAAAAACGTTAGTGTTTATTGATCAAATTGTGTATTGGTTTTGGAAACAAAAGAAGAAGGATAAGGAAAAACACCAGGAATTGACTGTTTTGTCTCGAGACCGTATTCAAACTTACAGAAGCCATTGAATCTTTCAAAAAACACGAGGCAGCTAAATATCACAAAGAATCGGTAGAAAAAGAGATTTGATGTAGAAAAGCAGGTTCAAGGAAAAATCGAGGGCATCGACAAACAGATTGACAATCAAAAGAGAAGGGAGGCCGAAGACAGCAGAAAGCGGCTAATTTCAATTAGTGAAACAATTTGATTCTGTGGTAAGCAAAATAAATCGTTACGTGGACATCGGAACTCAGGTCGAATCGAACTCTCTTGGCCTGTTGGAAACGATGGCAAATTTCGAAGTCTTAAGATATCGTGCTAATGCTGGAGACCATGTTCTTTCAGAACATTTAAAAACTATTGCTAAAAATGCCATGTATGCCAGTTCCACAGTCCAGAATGCTTTAATTCAGTCATTTGCGCATCTCATTCAACTTAAAATTGTGCAAAACATAAATAAAAGTACATTATATACTGTCTTAGCCGATGAGACGACCGATGTGTCCCAGAAGGAACAATTTTTGTTGTATGTGTGTGCGTTAATTGATACTCTTGATACTCTTACCGTCAAAGAAGATTTTTTGTGTTTCGTCTCAGTAAATGATTTGACGGGAATAAGTCTTACAAAATTAATTGAAGAAAAAGTAACTGAGCTTGGTTTGAACATGAATAATCTAAGAGGACAGGGGTTTGACGGCGCAGCAGCAATGAGTGGTCAGTTCAGGGGTGTTCCGAGAGTAATAAATGAAAAATGTCCCAAAGCTATTTTTACTCGCTGCGTTTCGCATTGCTTAAATTTATGCTTCACAAACGCCTCTAAAGTTCAGAATATTTGAAGTGCAATTGGAATAATATCAGAACGTTGTAAAAAATTTTCTTGCAAGTGCTAAGAGGACCAAAGTTCTTGAAGAAAAAATAGAAGAACTTATTCCTAAGAGTAGAAAGAAGAGATTAAAAAAAAGTTTGCAAAACTTGCTGTTGCCAATGACGTGAATCAGTTTTATTATTTCAAGAGATGATAAATCCGATAATAGCAGCTTTAGAACAAATAAAATGTGAAGTTGGAGTCCAGTCAAAAAAAGCTACCTTAATTCTAAACAATGTTTATAATGCATCTTTTCTGCTTTCCTTATTTGTTTTAAACAGGCTATTA
>JABUQX010003407.1:52500-74105 GCA_015478945.1 Trachelipus rathkii | reverse complement strand
CGTAGAAGGCTGAAACTTGGCATAACACTATCATATAATTATTATGCTGGAACACAGAGTTAACGTTCATGCTGAGCAGTCGCCCAGGGGGATGCTAGCTGCCTTAAAAACCTTGATATTGACATAGACAGATGAACTCGGTATACGACACCTATCATATAAGGTATCATTGCTGAAACCAAAGTTAAATTATGTTGAGCACCCCAGGGGGATGCTAGCCCCCTTAAAAAAAAACTTGAATATCAATAAATAATTGAAACTCAGTATACACTATCATATAAGGTATCATTGCTTGAAACCATGTTAAAATTGTTAGTGAGTGCCACCCCATGGGGGGAATGCTAATCCCCAAAACCTGAAAATACTGGATAGAACGACGCACTTGGTATATCCATCTTTCTATATGTATCTATCGATACAGAAACACACAGAACAAATAGCACTCAGATAAAAATAAAAATAATTTTAAATATAAATTATTATAAATAAATTATATTATAAAAAAATTTTAAAATAATTTAAAAAAAATAATAAATTATAAATAATAATATTAAAAATTTAAAAAATTTTATAGATAACATTTGTAATTTAAAAAAAAAAGGCATAAAATAAGGATGATAAAAACTAAATTAAACTATTTTTTTTGTTACATTCTATGTATATATATAACTTAATAAATTTGCCACATTTTTTTATATAATCAAATAGATTCACCAAAATCTGTCAGGTGAGTCACTCTTGAGCCTCCCCAGTATATATATCTATATACATCTACAGTCACTTCATATCTACCCTATCACTACTCATGAGTCACCTCATCCTACTACTAATTTACTTGAGTTGATCTGTTGAATTCATATATTCATATATTGTAATAACATAACACGAATAGGTAAACTTTTAATTTACAATTTAATTTTTAATATATTAGTCATTTTGTTTTTTGTTTTTCTAAATTTACATGCTTTTCATATTATAAGTTTTGACTTTTGGAATGTGTTTAAACGATACCCTATAACCTGTTAACTCACCAGTAATCAAACTAACCTACTATATATATCATATATATATATATATATATATATATATATATATATAATATATATATATATATATAATATATATATATATATAGTATATATATATAGTAATGATATATATATAATCTATAATAATATTATCAGATTTACTCACACGAGCACGACACACACAACGACAGATTTACTTACACACACACACACACACGAGATTTCTTTGCAACACACAGATTTACTTACAACCGCAGATTTACTTCCACTTACAACAGATTTTACTTACTCACACAGATTTACTTAAACTCACACAGATTTACTTACACACCCACACACCACACACACGCACACACACACACAGCACACACACTACACACACACAGACACACACACACCACACACACAATCACACACGCACACAGATTTACTTACCACACAGATTAACTTACACTCACACACAGATTTAACTTACAACACATACCACTATGACACTTATACCACACATACACTATGTCACTTATACACACACCCACACACACAGATTTACTTAACACACAGATTTACTTACCTCACACACATATTTACTTACACAGCATACACTATGACACTTATACACACATACACTAGGGTCACTTAGTAACAAACATGCAGCTCACCCATAGGACAACTTACACTAGCCATATAACATACACTCACCCATGGACACTTACACTTACCTATGAGGAATCGATTTGGTGTATATTATAAGTAGGCTAGGATTTTCCAGCATTGAGGCATTTTCTAACCTTTTCTAGCCTTTCTACCCTCCATCATAGAACAGAGTTAATATTGATGTCTTCCCCTAGGTCATAAATGGAACACCAAGGCGCAGCATGAGGCCCGTCCGAACAAAGTCCAGTCGAACACCGCACCCGCAGGTGCTACCCGCCGCGCGCGAAACGATAAATATGTGATATCAATGTAAATATTCAAAAATTTCTTTCAAATATACTAGAGTCACGAGTTCTCATCTTTTAATTTTCATACTTAGAACATTTTTATTAAAACATTTTTGCGATCCATAATAAAACTTTACCTGCATTACAGAGCATTCTTTTGAGTATTTTTACTTAATACTTTTTATTTATAAATTTAAAAAAAAAAAAAAAATTGTATGTAAGAAAAAAAAAACAGAGTGCCTGATATATAGACATTTTATTTTCACTTACAATTGCACGAAATTTGTATTAAAAACTTCATACTTTACAGAACTTAAAGGCAGTAAATCAGTAAATCAATAGGGTGGTTACCTAAACACTAGGGGGATTAGGTTATGCTTTTTGTTTTAAACTAGAGTTTTAGCTGCTTTAACTCATGTTTTCACGGCTTAAGCTCATGTTTTTACGACAACTTGCTTTAACTTATAGTGTTTTAGGCTGGCTTTAGACTCACATAATTGGTCTATTAGCAATTACATTACCTTAAAGCAGTAAATCAGTAAAAATCATAGTAGAGGTGTAACTAACAACCTAGGGGGGGATTAGTAATGCTTTTGTTTTACTAGTTTTAACCTGCTTTAAACTCATGTTTTAATCGACCTGTTTTACTCATTGTTTTTACTGGCTTAACTTTATATGCTTTTTACATGCTTTTAACTCACATATTTATTAACATTACCTACCTTAATAGCAAGTAAATCAAGTAAAATCAATAAGAGCGGTGTTACCTAAGACCTTAGGTGGGGATTAGTATGCTTTTGTTTTACTGTTTTGCTGCTTTAACTCATGTTTTACCGCTTTAACTCATGTTTTACTGCTTTAAAGCTTATATGTTTTACTGGCTTTAACTCAACATATTATTAACAATTAACATACCTAAAACAGTAAATCATAAATCAATAGAGGTGTTACCTAGCAACAAGGGGATTGTATGCTTTTGTTTTTACCTTTTTTTACTGCTTTAAAACTTATGTTTGCTGGGCTTTAACTCATGTTTTAGGGCTGTTTAACTCATGTTTTTAACGGTACTGCTTTAAACTCAAGTATGTTTTACTACTGTTAACTCATATATGTTATTAACATTATTGTTTTATTTGTTTTAATGATCTTTTTATTTAATTTTTTTATCTATTCATTATTTATTATTATTTGTTATGTTTTATCTTTTTTATTTTAATTTATTAAAATTTTCATCTATTTTCTATTTACTAGCTTAGTCTTATTTTACTTCATGCCTGATTGTTATTATTGATTTGATAGAACCCCCACACACACCCACACACCACGACACAACTACACAACGAGCACCACACACACACACCACAAGCACACACACACACACACACACAACATTACACAACATTACACACGCCCCCTCACTTACACACATAACGTATAATTTTATTAAAAATATTGTTTTTATTAAGCCCACGTACATTTATAACTTACTGCATTTCAAATATAACTAAAAATTATTTCAAAGTTTCCTTAAACTTCTAAATTAAATCAATCATTATCTTGAACAAAGAATCTATTATTAACTGTTAATACTTTTTGTTTATCAATTTTATAACTATTGTGTTAAAAAGTAACTTTTAACTAAATTTTATGAAATTTTATAAAAACATATATTTTAGGTACCTTAAAGCAATAAATCAGTAAACCCGTCCACAGTAATGACCAGCCCTAGCACCGCCCTACTACATCAAGGCCTATGCACGTTTTTGTTCTTTGACTTACTGCTTTACCATCTTTTATTTGTAAATAGTAATAAAAAATATACAAATAGTTCTGTTCGTCCACCGTACAACATGTATTTTATTAGAATCATTCTAAGTTTTTATTTAAAAATAAAATATAATTTACTTTACATTTATATTATTCACGAAGTCGATGTTAACTAAAAATATTTTCAAGTTTTTTATTAAATTCTGATTTTCTTCATTATTATTTATTATTTTATTATTATTATTATCTATGTATCATTGACAATCCATCACGAGAAAACACAACAACGCCCACTCCTTACAGATACGAAACCTGACCTCTCTCCTGATAAAATGTGTTGTAGGATAATTCCCTTTTTGTAATCCCGACGGGCGAATTTAGGACCCTAATTCAGGTCTAAAATATATTTTCAAACTAGACCATGTTTCTGCTGTAAAATGTGGTGCGGGAATAACTGACGTTAGGGCCTAAAATTTAGACTAGGCTAAATTTAGGATAAAGCCTTTCTTTGTACGGACGGGCTAGATTTAATCACTAATACCAGGTCAAAAAGGTTAATTCCAGTATAGACAGAATCATTGTTATTAATTATGTTTTTATAATATAGGGGTCAAGCTGAAACATGCTGGATCGGGTAAGATCCTTTAAGCAGGGTAAGAAAGGAAATGTTTTCCATTACTTGGTGATTTGTCGGCAGTAGTTTTCCCTTTGTGAGTGTGGTCGGAGTAGTTTTCCCCCTAGTTCATAAGCTAACCACCAGGGCTCAGCAGTGAGCCCACCCGGCAAAGGGCAGCCCAACCCCGGGCACAGATCCGCTATGGTGCGTCAGCCGCCCGGTCCCTTGCCCGCCCGCGTGCCGCCCGCAGGCGCAATTTTTCGGCGTTCGCGCCCGGCACGCGTGATTGGATGTTATTTGAAAGTTTTTAAGAAACTTTGTGAAATAATTTTAGTTATATTTTTTGATAATGTTAATAAATGTACGTGCTTAATTAAAACAAAATGTTTTAATAAATTATACGTTTGGTGTGTAAGTGTGTGTGCGTGTTGGTGTGTGTGTGTGTGTGTGTGTGGTGTGTTGTGTGTGTGTGTGTGGTGTGTTGTGTGGTGTGTTGTGTTATGTCACTTTAGAATTAATAATAACAATAGGCATGAAGTAAATAAGACAAGTATAATAAAAATAATAAAATAATAATATAAATAATAAAAATAAAATAAAATATAAAAATAATAATAAAAATCAATAAAAAGTAATTTAAAACAAAATAAAAAACATAATGTTTAATATATGAAGTTTAAAGTAGTAAAACTATGAGTTAAAGGGATGGCAGTAAACATAGTTAAGCAGGTAAACATGAGTTACAAGAGACGAACACAAAATGAGTTAAAGCAGTAAAACAGGTAAACAAAAGCATACTAATTCCTTGTTTGCTAGGTACACCTTATTGATTTACTGATTTACTGTTTTTAAGGTATGTAACGTTAAAAAATATATGAGTTTATAATGTTAATAAGTATATGAAGTTTAAAGGCAGTAAAACATGAGTTTAAAGCAGTAAAACATGAGTTTAAAGCAGTAAAACAGTAAACAAAAGCATACTATTCCCTCTAGGTAACAGCGTAACACCTCTATTGATTTACTGATACTGCTTTAAGGTATGTAATGTTAATAAATATTTGAGTTAAAGCAGTAAAACATATAAGTTAAAGAAGTAAAACATGAGTTAGAAACAGTATAAACATGAGTTAAAGGCAGTAACATAAAACAAAAGCATAACTAATCCCCCCTAGGTGTTAGGTAACACCTTATTGGATTTACTGATTTACTGCTTTAAGGTTAATGTAATGTTTAATAAATATATGTGAGTTAAAGCAGTAAAACATATAAGTTTAAACAAAAAAAACATGAGTTAAAGCAGTAAAAAGAAAGTTAAAGCAGTAATTAAACAGTAAAACAAACGCATACTAATCCCCCTAGGTGTTTGTGGTTAACACCTCTATTGATTTACTGATTTTTACTGCTTTAAGGTCTGTAAAGTATATGTTTTTAATAAAATTTCGTACAGATGTAGTAAATATAAAACGTTTATATATCAGGCACTCTGGTTTTTTTTCCTTACATACAATTTTTTTTTTTTTTTTTTTAAGATTTAGTAACTTAAAAAGTACTAAGTAAAAATATAAAAGATGTCTGTAATGAGTAAGTTTTAGGATCGCAAAATGTTTTTAATAAAAATGTTTTAAGTATGAAATAAAAATGAATGACTCATAGTATATTTGAAAAGAAATTCTTTGAATAGTTTTAGCATTGATATAATAATTATCGTTCGCGCCTGTGGGTACGCCACCTGCGGGTGGCGGTGTCGACTGACTTTGTGCGGGAGGGTCTCATGCGGAGCCCTGGTGTTCCAAATTATGACCTAGGGAAGACATTCATATTAGCTCTGTTCTATGATGATGTGGTTAAGAAAAGGCTAGAAAAGGTTAGAAAATGCTAACTCATAGTAGGAACATCCTAGCAACTTATAATATACACCAACTCGCTAGTGTCTATGGTAAGTGTAAGTGTCTAAAGGGTGAGTGTAAGTGAATATGGGCCAGTGTAAGAGTAAGTGTCTATGGATGAGTGCATGTGTGTATAAGTGACCTCAGAGTGTAATGATGTGTATACTAGGTGTATAATATTTATACAATTAACATAGATAATAGTTGCTAATCGCTCTCGTCAAAGATAATTTTTAGTTGATGTAAACGGTGTAAGTTAAGGTCTACTGTGCTAGATTGATAACGGTAGAATGCTGTGTGCGTGTGTTGTGTACTAAAGATTTGATTAGATAGTATGTCGCTGTGTAACAAGTAGTCATAAAGGATTGTCCTCGTTGTATGTTAAACGTAAATCATAGATGTGATGTGAGTGTAAAATAATTATAAACCATTGGGTGGATGTGGGTAAGGTAACACGGAATAATCCTGTGACGTTATGTACGTTGTGTCGTTTGATACTAGTGTTCGACTGTTGTGGTTGATGTTTTTTGTGATTGCTAGCTCGCTTGTGAGAGATGATCGTAATAGTAAATTCTGTGTGAGTGAGTTTTAGTAATCTGTGTTAGCACGCTAAAATTGTTTAATAAATCTGTTTTACCAAAGAAATCGAGTTCTTCAAATATCAACTGATTGTGTAAAAGTAATAGATCTGTGATGTGTAAGTATGCTAACGTAACAAAATTCTGTGCTGTGATAGATATAATTAGTAATAGTAAAAGTATGATAGGTCGTAGCACCTGTGTGTATAGCTGATGGTGCTGATAGTGATGATGTCGAGTAAACAATCTTGAGTAGACTCATAATAATAATCAACTAATCTTAAATAACATGAATTATAACTCATTATATATTATATTAATGTACTATATTATATGTATATATATATATATATATATATATATATATATATATATATATAAATGTATATCACTTATTAATTTCTCGGTATTGAATCGGTACACATCAGGAGACAATTGAATCTTGAGAGCGCAGTATTGTGGAGAGAAAAGCCACGTGCCCAACATGCGCATAGAATGTTTGATGCCTTTACCTCGTCCAGCTAGCGTTTTATCTGCTGAGCATCGTCAATTCAGTTGTTCAATTTACATTTAACATAGGTACATTTAAACAAAAACTGAGTTTACAACTTTGTGATTCTCATTTGGACTGATGAAGATCCGTTTTATACTGGGAATACAGAAACAATAAAATGATAATAAAAGTCTAAAATACAAAAAAATTAATATAAATAATACATTATATTTCTCATAATAATTAATAAATATTCAAAATAAAAAAATGCATAATTAAGGTGAAAATTTTACGGCTGTCATCATAAATCAGGATCTCACGAATAGCATCGAATGTGATGGGTAGCGGCAAACACGAAACATGTTTCTCTACATATACACTCATCTCTCTCCTTATATCTCACGAATCTCCAGGTCTAACATCTCAACAATACGTACATACTTCACTACAACACTCTTGCTCTATCTCCGGTATTATCTCTCCAATCTCATAGTCTCTGGTCTCATTCCAATACCTAACTTATTCCTGCTACTCTCTCTCTCTCGTCTCTCCTCTCTCTCTTCTTTCTTTCAAAACTCTATCTCCTACCTCGAAACTTGCAAACTTATTTTAAATCCTTCCATATCTAATCTCTTTCATCTTCTCCTCATCTCTCTCTCGGTACTCCTATCGGCATCTTCTAGTACTCTATTTGATCTAGCTTGATCCTATTGATTAAGTTCTCACATTACTTTGTATTACATAATACCAAAAACTTTCTAGATGTATTTTCTTCTTTGATTTCTTTTTCTTTTGTCTGATTTTCCATGGGTATCTTTTGACCTTGATCTCTTACTTCTCTTTTCTTTCTCTCTTCTGCTCATTATCTTATCTATTATAATTTTTTTTAACTAAATATATATTTATATATCTATTATTCATTTTATGTTTTATATTATATATATAATATATAACTATAATATATATAGTTATAATAAATAATTTGCATTTTAATAAATATTACATTCCTATATATAAAATATAACAGTAATATATTTTACTAATAGATAATAATAGATTAAAGAAATCAATATATATAATAATTACATAAATCAATACTTAAATCCACCCTCCTGTCTAATTATGATCTATTGATTCAAGTCATTAAGAGTATCATTTTGACTATGATCCTCATACTTATTATTATTTTGTTATTGTTTCTTTAACATTATGTTTTAATACTATAATATATAATAAAAATTTTAATTTATTTTAAGTTTTTATTTATTCTCTTTTACATTTTTTGATTTTTTAACTAATAATTATTATTGTTTCACACTGTTTTTGATTTATTTATACTCATTATTAACTGTAACATTAGATTACTATATATTTTATTTAATCTCCATTTACCCTAATTATTTTATCACCATCTAGATATAATTAATTATTTCATTAAGATTATTATAATTTCATGATTATTATTATTTATTTCTATTTCATAATACCATTATTATTATTATTCACTATTAAATCAGGTCAATTCCATATACGAATTCCTCATGAAATCGTATTTCGTGCGACCAACATCTGGCTTCCATATATATCCTATACCCATTCTCCTGAGAGAGAATTAATATTCATTATAATTCTCTGATCACTTATCCGGTGTTGAGACTGGTGGACTCGATGTAGCTATAGAGAGGTTCAGTTCGTGAATTTGTGACTATGTGAGGTGACGCTCTCGGTTGGATTCGTGCATGTTCACTACTTTGAAATTTTGTGTATTTAGAATCAGATAGAACTCGAATCGTAAGTAAAGAAACGATTAAGAAAGTTTCTTGTAGCCTGTATATGTTATATAGAGAAGATCGAAAAAGGGACGGATGAAAATCCTGAGCTAGTCATAACGCGGACGTGGAGAAGTACTCACAGGTGTGTGTGGGTGTGTGTGGTGAGATGTGTGGTGGTCGATGTATATGTTTTTTTGCTCGTGTGTGAGTTGTGTAGATGGTGTCGTTAACAATATGAATTGTCATAGCGTAGTATAAAGTATGTGCATGTAGAACAATGGGTGGAACAGGCACCGAGCGCTATTAGCGTGGCTACGGGTACACAGAGAGTATAGTGTACAGAGCTAGCGATCGCGGATGTGAAACAAACGGTTCAGGTGGGATGGGAAACGCGCCGGGCGGGAAACGGCGGCTGCAGAAACGCGGACGGGCTTGCGGCGTGCGGGCCTGGGCGGGATGACGGTATCGCACCTAGCAGGTGCTGCGAGGTTAGAAAACACAAAAGGTTAAGACATCACACTAACAGAGCTAAAGTCACTCAAAGAAATTAACATCATTTATTCCGTCTGGGTCAAAATTGATTCTTCTCCATGGCCATACGAATAAACTTAGGAGAGTACCGAAGTATCATTAATATATTTTCGGATTGCTATACTGTTAACAACTGTACCTTGGTACGCTCGCCTCACATTCATACTACGAATAGGATGACGCTAAAACACATTTGACGAGGTAGTCCATACAAAGACCTATTAGAGATATTGCACAAATAATAGCTTAGGGTGCCAAAAAATTAAAGAGTGCTCCTAATATTAATTAGTGTTTGCCTTATAAAAAGTGGATTTCCATTGTGGGCAACGACAATAATGAACCAATGACAGAAAACTACGTTTCGGAAGATCCAAAAATGGATGCACGAAGCCAAAAAGAGATAAAGAGTCACGTTAACATATTTACGGACAATACTGAAATTTAACGGTCAAGGTAAAATTACTAGGGTTCCTGCTCGAGCGCGGTCACTCCACAAGTTGACCTTGTCGTCGATCAACGAGCAATCTACATATCTCTACATACTTTAGATCCCGACTTTGCTATATGTACTCCCCAAACACGTGAGGACTCCATCAGCCACGTGATACACACGCACAAAGGAAAGGACCAGGGTTGCTAGCCCTGTGCGCCCCTATGACCATTCACCCGCCGAAGAAAATCTTCATCAATTCCTAGACTGCGCCGTAATATCCATCCATTATCGCCCAGGCTATTAAGATTATGTACACCTCAACTACGAAACCTATATTTAGACTAAACGCTCAATTCTGTATTTGAAGATATCCAACATCTTTGACACATCATATGAAAATTTGTAGCTAACTTAATCATGATAAAACAACATTTTCCTCCTCTTTGTCATCTCTCTTCTTCTCACATATAGCTATTTATCAATTATACACCACTATTGAAATTATAAGATCGTATACAAAACACATCTACTATTTAAAAGCCCTAAACATTAATACTTTACAGACAAAAATTTAACTCACTAAAGATACTGATAGCAAATAAATTTTGAAAAGTATCTCTTCCTATTAATTTATTTCATTTATATTAGTTTATTATTTATTTTCAAACTTATTGTATAAATTTATTATTAAATTTCATATTATTATATTTATTTATTATTTATATAATCATACTAAAATATCAACTACTGTATGTATTACACTACAAACTGTAGTACATATCCGACTCTACACTCACGAGTTGAACTGACATCAGACACATGGAACGCCACACACACACATAACTACTCTACTCTAGAGTGAGACCCATACACAAATAACTTATAGCGGTTCTCTGTTTACTCAGCCCATTTAACGAGAGTCCATCGTCACTCAGTGCATCCTCGCTGAATTTAACTTATCGGATCATAACATACTATTTGTCTTAAATTGTATACTATAGATAGCGCATCTAGATGTTTTAATTAAACATTATCTTATACAAAAAATAGTTTTACTTTATTATTCTTTCTACTTTTATTCACTGGATTAAACCTATTTTACCTCAAGGAGATCTTATAGGAACTGAATTTGTCGTCTTTGGTTATAGTCAGTATCTATATTCTGCGGTTGGTGTCTTTTCAGTGATTATTATATGAATGTTGTTTTCAGTTCAACTCAATTTTTTTTATTTTTCATTTTCGTGAATGTTTTTTTTAATTTACTACTCTGTTGATTCGAGAGAAGCGAGCTTCTCTGGGGGAGTGGTCTACTTGATTGGTTTTAAATTTCTATCTTAAAGAACTTTATATCTTTTTGTCTCTTTTGCTTCTAGGTGTTATGCAGTCACAACTCAGGCTATTGATGTTGTTTTTTTGATTATATTAGTCAATCATACTCTTGATTTTTTTTGTTTATTTATATTGTCCGTAATATACCTTAAAGAGTTTTTTTAGAGAAATTATAATTTATAAGTAACAATTGAAGTATTTTGATGTAGAATCTGTAAGATTAACTATATTTCATTATCTATAGTCCTATATTATCACATTTACAATACCTTAAATAAGACCGAAACTTCTTTAGATATTTCTTTTCCTTTGTCATGTTCTTGTAGAAGAATGTTCTTTTATTAATAAATCAGTTTTAACTGGTTATAATATCATTCTTTTTAAAATTCTGCACCGTGTCTTTAACCCTGCTCAGGTAGCCCTCTTTAAAAATCACATAGTTGGTAGACGTTGGTCAAATTTTTCACGGCTTACTTAACCTTATTTAAACCTTTTTTTTGATAAACTAGGTTATTGTTTGATTATATTTGATGCATACATCTTCAAAGGGATGACTGAGACAAACTTTCATGAAAACAAATTTTTTTTAAAACCTTTCATAAAAACACAATGTTACTTTTTTTAAAGAAACCCCAAAAATATTATAATAAAAAAAACATAAAACTTTTTTTTAATTAAAATTTTATGCAAATAAACAAAAAATGTGTAGAATCATCGATATTTTCATCCACATCGCCATTTATGACTCTACTGCCTCCAAGAAATGAAATGAAAGTGTGATCTAATTTTTTTTATTTAAAAATGAAATATTTCTATCTACATATGCAAAATATGTGCATTTTAGCATATATATATATATATATATATATATATATATAGTATATATAGGTGTTATATATATAATATATATATATATATATATATATATATATATATATATATATATATATATATATATATATATATATATAGGTTGAAATGTGTTTTAGGATCAAAAAACCTAATAAGAGAGGAGGTACTTGCACAATCCTCATCGTCATCAATCTCAACCATATTTCTAATTTTTCTTGGAGTAAGAACTAACTCTCTTTTCCTTTTGTTCATATTCATATTTCCAAAACATTCCGCTATTTTACTAACAAATCCATCACTCTCTACGGAGTCATATTCCACGTCATCCTCACTTTCACAGTCTGAGGATTCAAAAAGAGAATTCCCTTCCAAATATGAATTATATATATATATATACTATATATATATATAGTTGGAGCAGTATAGTTATATATATAGGTAGAAGAGTATATATAAGGTTAGTTATATATATATATATATATATATATATATATATATATATATATATATATATGTTATTATATATATATATATATTGGCTTGTTACTGGAATTCTTGGGTACCGCACCACATTAGAGTATGCAAAGCACTAGAGTTAGTTCACCACGCACTGCACCTCAAAAATTATTTTTGTCACGTCGCACCGCACCAGAATAAGCATAAGCACACCACGCACCGCACCTAAAAAGATTATTTTTGTCACCGCACCGCACTGCACCTCTAAGTTTCGATGTGCATTGCGTTTCGCACCGCACCGCACATCACCTCTATAATTTTAAATCGCACCGCACCAGGTCACTGAAATTATGTACTGTACCGCACCGCACCATACAGCACCGTACCGCATCAAAATAAGCGCACCACGCACAGCACCGCACCCGGTGCGTCGGCCAACACTATAAACTGCACTACACTAAATATACATAAAGGGTATCCGTCGATAATATATACCACAGAGAAAAACATAAACAGTAGACGTTGGTAAATTCTACCACAAACTTTCCCCCACGGAGCCCACAGTGCAGCTAAGGTGGATTTTATGTGACAGCAATATCTAATACCCCCTAACTCCCCTAATTCTCAAATTTCACCCCCATATCTCATGACGTAGTGATTTTAGAAGGAAAAAACAAAAAAAAATTGCTCTAGGCGTTGGTAATTTTTACCCTCGGCTACCTGAGCAGGGTTAAAGACTTATGCAACTATTTAATTAAGCGAAATTTCACTAAACACATTACCAAAATTAACCTAACCTAACCCAACCTAACCTAACCTAACCTAACCTAACCTAACCTAACCTAACCTAACCTAACCTAACCTAACCTAACCTAACCTAACCTAACCTAACGTAACCCAACCTAACCTAACCTAACAAACCAATTTAAAATTTTGTTATACTTCTCCAGAATATTATTTGGATTAGTGTAAAAAATTCGTACGGAATTTATGTCAGGAAATCATCTTTATAATATATATAAATCATGTGTCGTTCGATTTAGTTGAATCCTTCCATCACCATTTCAAAATTTTCATTTAATTTCACTTTTTGTACATAATAATGTGCTTTTATTCCTATTTTAAATACACCTTATATTTAAAACCCCGTTGGGTGAATAGTTGCAATGAAGAAAGTTTCCTACAATAGCAGTATAACACTTTAGCTATACAGTTCTGTATTTAGATTCTATGACATTTTTAATACAATATTTTTAACATACTGAAGGACCCGTTAATCCAATAAATTGTCTTTCATAAATTATAGAAATACTTTAATAACTCATATAAAAATACCAGAAAAGAAATTCATTAAAATTTCTACCTCCCTCTCTCAGGATGGGGAAGATGAAAAAGGACTGAAATCAGAGAAAAAGCAAACCTCCGTCGGAAATCTTAACTTTGGCTTTACAGATACTTCTTCAGCACCGGCGAAGAAAAATGGCTACATTGAAAATGAGGAACAATCCTCCAGATTATAGTTATATATATATATATATATATATATATATATATATATATATATATATATATATATATATATATATATATATATATATATATATATATATATATATATATATATATATATATATATATATATATATATATAAGTTCTAAATAGTTTTGTTCCGTAACTAGTGTAGTGTGATAGTAGGCAATAATTGTAGAAATTATTATTATTATTATTATTATAATTATTATTATTATTATTATTATTATTATTATTATTATTATTATTATTATTATTATTATTATTATTATTATTATTATTATTATTATTATTATATAACTATAAAAGATAAAAGAACAAAAATTTGATATGGGCAAAAACCCATCCTTAGTTAGCGTTTGCAGCTTTGGAAAACCAACGATGGCCCGATGATCTAACTGGGTAAAATGAGTACCATATTGTGGTACGTCAAGTCGCCCATTAGCACGGTATACAGGGTAAAACTTTTATTTTTTATCAGTTTTGGCGTGATACTTAAGATAAGATAGTAGACATATTTTTTAACGGACCTTATTAGTAAACGTTCCAAGACTATTTTCATGAAACTCATGCTATATGAAGTACCTAAAATGAGTTTAAAAGAAAGAGAAACATTAAAAAAAAACTCGTGAAATACCCTTGTAAAAAGATATAAAGTTACTCAATCAGACTGGAAAAAGTTACGAAGTCCTCCAATTTCATATTCGCAGGGAAAACAAATTGAAGATACAAATGCATGACACTATCCTTACCCTCCGACTCGTGAGTCATGGTAAAATAAAAAATGATATTTTAACGTTTTAATATATAAAAAAAGTGCATCTGGCAACTTTAAGTATAATTTGACATGTTGTAAACATGAAATTTTAAGACCATAACTTTTTCAAAGTCGTTTCTCGAGAATTTTTTTACGGGTTTCTCCTTCACAGATTATTTCAATCATTTTCTAGAAGTTTCATGAAAATGGGCTGGGGTCACTATGATTGACAAGGTCTTCCATAGATAAATGTTTTAAATATGAACTTTGAAGACTTCTTAACTTATTTCATTGTCATTTCTCGACTTTTATTTTTTTGTTTTTCTTCATTACAGTTCATTTCAAACGTTTCATATTAATAATAGGAATCTTTCTTTTCTTGTAGTGTAATGAACTTTTTTATTATTATTTTTTTTTTATTATTATTATTTTTTTTTTTGCAATGACAAAATAAAATCTTAAACACGTTTAAAGTTACTAAAGAATTTGTATAAAATAAAAATGAAATCCAGACACAAATAAACACCCATAACCCATATATATATATATTTATATATATATATATATATATATATATAGCAGTATATATAAATATATTATAAGTATATATAGTTTATATATAGTAGATATAGTATATATATATATTATATATATATATATATATATTATTAGTATATATATATATATATATATATTATATATATATTATATATATATATAAATTTATGATTAATTGAAAAATGAAAACCATAGTGATAAAATAATACTACTTATAATAAACAAAGATAATAGTACCTGCATTTTATATATATATATATATGTTATATATTATATATATATTGTTATTATATATACATATATATATATATATATATATATATATTATTGTTAAAGTGTATATATATAAAAATATATATAAGTATATATATATATATATTATTATATATATATATATATATATATATTGTAGAATTTTCTTGCATTCTAAATTTGGAAATGTAATTGTGCTCGAAGATTTTTATTATTAATTATATTTGAAGGGATACTATATTAAAACTGTACACTTTTATTATTATTATTATTATTATTATTATTATTATTATTATTATTATTATTATTATTATTACTATTATTATTATTATTATTATTATATTATTATTATTATTATTATTATTATTATTAATATTATTATTATTATTATTATTATTATTATTATTATTATTATTATTATTATTATTATTATTATTATTATTATTATTATTATTATTATTATTATTATTATTATTATTATTATTATTATTATTATTATTATTATTATTATTACTGTATGTTCCTAATTGGTCTACCAAATTGGCTGGAGATATTTATATATTAAAATTTGTTAAATTTTCAAAGTTTATTTTTACATATTACTGAAATATATATATATATAGGTATATATATATATATATATATATATATATATATATATATATATATATATATATATATGGTAGTATAGTATATAGATATTTATAGTATATATATTATTATATTATTATATGAGGGGTTCTTCTTTTATTTTAAATACAATTTAATTTTCTTCTATATATATGCTATAAGATATAGCATATATAAATATGGAGATTGTTACATAAAGATATATATATATATAGTATATACATATATATATTATTTTATTCTTGTTGATACATATATTATATTATTATTATTAATATAAAGATATATATAAATATAAAGATATATATATTATTATTATTATTATTACTATATATTATTATGTTATTATTATATATATATTATATTAGCATGTATATATATTATATTATAGAGATATATATTATATATATATTATTATTACATGTTATCATTATTATATAGTTATTATAAGATATTATATATAAATTATTATATGTTATATATAAATATATATATTATTATTATTATATATATATAGTATTATTAGAATAATTATTATTACATATATATATATATATATATATATATATATATATATATATATATATATAAGAAAATAAATTTGTCACTATATTCTGGTAATGTTTTACTTAATACCTTTTCTGAAATATCATTATTATTATTATTATTATTATTTTTATTATTATTATTATTATTATTATTATTATTATTATTATTATTATTATTATTATTATTATTATTATTATTATTATTATTATTATTATTATTATTATTATTATTATTATTATTATTATTATTTTATTATTATTATTATTATTATTATTATTATTATTATTATTATTATTATTATTATTATTATTATTATTATTATTATTATTATTATTATTATTATTATTATTTTATTGGGCTTTGAAGGTTACGACTTGGTCACTCGTTCATTGGTTGAAAGGATATTTCAAGAGAAGTACTTCTTAAATTCGATGAATCTATAGTTAACATTGATTCACTGTGAATAAATACTTGAGTCTTATTTACTATTTACTATATACATGAATGATTTAATCACAATATATACTTCTCGGGCTCATTTTAAGGTGATATTTCATAATATGCCTTAAAAGGAAAAAGAGATACCATTGCCCAAAAGTAGTAAACACTTTATACAATATCATCATAATTTGGATCGACGTAAATAAATATACAATAAATCATCTTGAATTATATAATCAGTAACAGAGGCATAATTGATAGAAAAATAAACGATGTAGAGACAAGAGAGACAAGAAAATGAGAGTATCATAAAAGTTCCTAATTAGAGTCTTTACTGAAATATAATTAGTCTTCTCCCCACCTCCATTTGTTTCTTTAAAGACCATATAAATAAGCCGTATGTAAACTAGTCAAATATATATATATATATTTATATATATTTATTATTATTAAGGTTATATTGAAGAAGAAGAACTGGCTGAAAATCTTGTTCTGGTTCTTTTTAAAATATATATATATATATATATATATATATATATATATATATATATATATATATATATATATATATATATATAGAGGATTTTTTTGCATTCATTTAATTTATTTCTTTATTATGTATGGAATTGCAAATAAATCAAACCCTCATGAAATTAAAACAACACAACCTAACATTATTGGTTTACTTGAGAGACTCGAGTAATATTTGCAGTCAGGCACGACTTCTGTTCAAAACGCTTAACAAATTGTAATTTTCTCCTAAATCTCATTCTTTCCTGAAAGAATCACATAATATAATTCACAGCAACACATTCCATTCTTAAGGTTTAAACTTTCAAGCTCAAAAACACAATGAGAATTTGTAATGAAAGCAACTATTATTATTATTATTATTATTATTATTATTATAATTATTATTATTATTATTATTATTATTATTATTATTATTATTATTATTATTATTATTATTATTATTATTATTATTATTATTATTATTATTATTATTATTGCAAATATTCCTAAATCAAAACCTTTCTAACATTTTCGTTAATTTTCTTTAGGTCAATTCTTGAATAAAGTTAAAATTAATTTTAACTTTGACTTCGTTCTTAAAATAAAGTCATATCCTTGAAATGTCCAACGTGAGTGAACGAAAGCTTGGATCGTTCCAGAAGGTAATTATTTTGTTTAATTCAAGAATTGCCCTAAGGAAAAATCAAAAAAGATTACATTATTTTGCAAATACAACTATTATCAGATGATAAATATCTACCTACAAAAAAATATTTAAATTATTCATTCGCTTAATTTTCACATTAATACCTGGGCTGAGGCTCTTAATAAAAGGGATTCTGCTATATTTGAGGCTTATAGTTGAAATAAAATTTTGAAACAACTAGCAATTTCAACTGTAGGAGGAGATTTGTTTTCCGTTGTGTAATGCTTTTCCATATTTTACTGGTTTATCCTTTATACTAATGTTGCACATACTCCGAGGAATTGCATCTACTTCTTTACCATTACGATTTACGATGATTACACAACATACTGTCTCGCTTCTAGTAGATTCTAACATTTTCGTTAAGATATTCGTTAACTTTTATATATTCATTTTTCTTTTCTTTTTTTAACTGGTTCTTTGACAATTATGACTTTGCTCCTGATGATCTAAAGTAAAATGTTATCTCTGATTTTCGTTATCATAAATTTTATTAGTTAAAATGTTATTTATAGTTTATTTTTTGAATAACGTTTTCTATTTTAAACGGAGGAAAACCATTATTAATTATATTTTTGGTCATTCTCATCAAATATTAATTAAAGAGCTCTTCCGTAGAATTGATTTTATAAACTCTATGCATTAGTGTTTTAATAATTGATAGTTTATACATTTAAGGTATATTGGAACTATAATTTGTGTATGAATATTTATCTGTGCTTTTAACACATATCTCTCTTTCGACTCTACCATTTTTAAAATAGAGCAAGACATCTAGGAATGCCAGTTTCTATTTTTAACATCTTCAAAAGTGAAGTTTAGTACAGATAGCTGTTTAAGTAGCTCAATGAAATCTTTTAATTCTGTAATTTGCACTCTTAAATATGACAAATGTATCACCGACGATTGTTAAATAAGCCTTTGGATTAAATGTGTTATTTTCATTCATAATTTAGTTTTCTATATGAGACACATAGAAATCGGCGAATGTAGGGTGGGGATCCCATCCACATTCCACACACTATTTTTTTGTATGTGGGTAAAGAGCATTTTCTAAAATAGTTTTTATTTTAATATTTAGTGATCGAGTTATATTTTGAGTGCAGACTAAAGTTCAAGCCATTTTCTAGTATTTCCTTTTCAGTATCCTTTAAAATAAAGTTTATAAGATTTAGGATTTTTGAGTCGTTTTCAGAGAAATAAATATTACCATTGTTAAGGCTAAGTTTTTTTGAATGGATTGCAACTTTCATTACCTTTTAATTTTTTTAAGGTGGTGAACAACAGAATAAAACTTAAAGCCAGATACATTGCTGCAAAGCTTAGGAATAAGCTTCAAACATTCTCGACAAATCTGAAGAATATCATCTACTTTTTTATTTTTCTTTCAATCAATTTTAATTTAAATTCTTTGGATATATTTTTATATCTTACTGCATCAACGAATAGTTTAAAGACTGTAAATTTAGGAAGAAGCTGATTTTGAAGGCATAATTTAAGAAAATTAAAATTCTTCTGATTTTTTTTTCATTTTCAGTAGAAAATTTATTAAGAACTATTTTATTCAAGAATGAAAAGAACTTAGAGCCTTTAGCGAAACAGAATTCCTCTATTCTGATTATATGGCCTCTCTTGATGTTGAAAGTTTGTTCACTAACGTCCCAGTTAAAGAAACAATAATTATCCTTAAGAAAGTTTATGAAAACAGCGATAAACTACCACCTATTATTAAAAATAACTATTTTAAAAAAGCTTTTAACTTACCATCTTTACTTCAGAAACACATTTTAATTTTAATAATGAACTCTACATACAAAATAATGGTGTATCGATGGAATCCCCATTGGACACCACATTCGCCGATTTCTATATGTCTCATATTGGAAACCAAACTATGAATGAAAATAACACCTTTCATTCCATGACTTATATAAGATACTTCGATGATGCATTTGTCATATTTGAGAATGCAAATGCATATCACTTAAAAGATTTAATAGAGTGATTTGAACAACTATCAGTGCTAAACTTCAATTGTGAAGATGTTAAAAATAAAAACTGGCATTTCTAGAACCCTTACTTTATTTTAAAAATGGTATATTAGAAAGAGTGGTATGTGTTTAAAGCACAGATAAAGGTTCATACACAAATTATAATTCCAATATACCTGAAATGTATAAACTATCAATTATTAAAACCCTAATTCATAGAGCTTATAAAATCACTTCAACGTGGAAACTCTTTAACAAAGAAGCGATAAGAGTAACTAAAAACCTAATTAATAATGGTTACCCTCCAATTAAAATAGAAAACGTTTAAAAAAAAAAAAAGATATATAACCCTCTAACTTAAAAAAAAAATTATTTGATAGGGGGAAAAAAAAAGTATTTACTTTGAATCATCAAATTTGACAAACTTTTCCAGTGAAGTGCTAAACCAAACACAATTGTCAAAGAACATATTCAATTAGAAAAAAAGCCGAGACGAGTGTTTTCATATTTTAGTATCTGTGATATTGTACGGAGGATAAGAGAAGCTATGTGTCAGTTTAATTATAAAGAAGTAAGATGTAATTTCTCTTTCGTGGGATACACAACTAATACTTTAAGAATTCGAATTATTCAAACACAGGTATAAACCCAATAAAATATGCAGTGGCGTATCCAGGATTTTTTTTCGGGGGGGGCCAGACAAAAATCGTTTTATATAAATATATATATATATATATATATATATATATATATATATATATATATATATATATATATATATATATATATATATATTATATATATATATATATATATATATATATATATATATATAATTTAACCTCTGGACTTCAGGTTATAAACGGATATGATACTTAAAAATGCTGAGTGTCTAAAAAATTTCGGGGGGGGCCATGGCCCCTTGGCCCCCCCCCCTGGATACGCAACTGAAAATATGAGAGCATTAATTACACAACGTAACACAAAACCCCTCC
>JABUQX010003407.1:45000-50000 GCA_015478945.1 Trachelipus rathkii | reverse complement strand
TATATTGTCAAGAAATGATTCCCAGTTACTACATTGTTACTGCCAGAGCCATTGGCTGGTTGTTGCTGCCAGCTGTTGCTGCCATTATTACGCCATTATTGCTGGGTTGCGCCATGTTGTTGATACCATTATTTTTATTATTTTTGTTATTATTATTAATATTATTATTATTATTGTTTTAATATTATTAATATTATAAATATTATATATTATAATAATAATAATAATAATACACACACACACACACACACACACACACACACACATAATAATAATAATAACTAATAATTATAAAAATAATAAGTATAACAAATGTATAACACTCATAATATATAACATGTTATTACTTCACACACACACACATATACACACACACATTTGGATTTTGCAAGTTACCAATAATAATAATAATAATAATAATAATAATAATAATAATAATAATAATAATAATAATAATAATAATAAAAATAATAATAATAATAATAATAATAATAATAATAATAATAATAATAAAATAATAATAATAATAATAATAATAATAATAATAATAATAATAATAATAATAATAACAATACAATAACTAATTATAATAATAACAATAATAATAATAATAATAATAATAATAATAATAATAATAATAATAATAATTACAAGAAAAATAACTACAGCAATAATAAAAATAATTATAATAATATAATATAATAATAATAACACACAATAACAATAATAATAATAATAATAATAATAATAATAATAATAATAATAATAATAATAATAATAATAATAATAATAATAATAATAATAATAATAATAATAATAATAATAATAATAATAATAAAAATAAAAATAAAAATAAAATAATAAAAATAATAACAATATGTAAAAATAATAATAATAATAATAATAATAATAATAATAATAATAATAATAATAATAATAATAATAATAATAATAATAATAATAATAATAATAATAATATTGATAAAAATAATAATAATAATAATAATAATAATAATAATAATAATAATAATAATAATAATAATAATAATAATAATAATAATAATAATAATAATAACAATAACAATAATAATAATAATAATAATAATAATAATAATAATAATAACACTCCCACACAGTCATATTAATAATTTTATTGATAAAAATAATAATAATAATAATAATAATAATAATAATAATAATAATAATAATAATAATAATAATAATAATTAATAATAATAATAATAATAATAATATTACACACACACAATACAATAAAATAATAATAATAATAATAATAATAATAATAATAATAATAATAATAATAATAATAATAATAATAATAATAATAATAATAATAATAATAATAATAATAATAATAATAATAATAATAATAATAATAATAATAATAATAATAATAATATATTGAAATCTTATACAATATGAAATCTTATAAAATAGCTTTTTTACATTACTAACAAACCAAAAGGAATTTTTATTTTTTTTGATACATTGCATAGATAGCAAAACAATATATATGGTACATAACAACATCTTCTTCTGAAGGAACGTATCTCTCTGGTGGCATACCACGAGTTTGTCTCGGTGGAAGGATAATTCTACTCTGTTTTGGCTGAAATTGTGAAATTTATTTTGCTGTAAATTTTTCCATTGAGATCCCGTTCTTTGTTTAAAAGACCAGGTAGTTTTAGTTATAACATTTCTTGAATGTCTGTTCATTAATAAATGCGAAGGAGGAATTACAGTAGTAGAATGAGGTGTTGTTCTATAGGATAATAGAAAACTGCTAATTTCTGTACCAGTGTTCTTGTAATCCGCATTGAGGCATTTCATATTCCTTTTGAGGGGAGAGTAAAAATTTAGCTCCGGGCTTAGCCCCATTTAGCTCCTACCTAGAAAGGGAAATAAAATTCTTAATTCCTTCAGCCACAATTTGATCGATAGCAACTCCATTACCTTTTCTGACCTTTTACAAACATCTTTTCGGGACGTTTTTATTTGTCTATAGTAATTTTTTTTGGTATTTTCATTTTTTTTTAAAACCTCTGCGTTTTCATATTTTTGGATTCGCCTCCTACAATTTTTCTCAAAACTACTTCAAACTTGAACTATATATATATATATATATATATATATATATATATATATATATATATATATATATATATATAAATATACACATTTTTTTTTTTATATATATAAGTTATATATATACAGATATATATATATATATATATATATATATATATATAGTATATATATATATATTTATATATATATATATATATATATATATATATATATATATATATATATGTATATAGATGTGTGTATTAACTACAAAATAGCACACTTTTTTGTTTAATTTTTTGAACCCAATCCCAGCAATGGCCAATATTCAAAACCTACTTTTTTGGATTTTGAAAGTAAAAAATTGCCATAATTTTTTTTATGGTCAGGAGAAGATAAAGATGAAATTTTCAGAGCTTATGTAGTCGGGGGAGATACACATTTTTTTTTATTCAAATTATCTTTTTGTATATGCAGTAGTTTGGGTTTGTCTTGGAACATTTTTAAAGAAAAATTTTCAGGAGATTTAGAAAAAATGTTTCTGAGTATCTAAGTAAACAGGGTGTATCTCGCTCGACTATACACGCGCTGAAAATTTGATGTTGATCGGATAAGTAGGGAAAAAATATATCAAAATTCCCCTTTTTTCAAAAGATTTTTTAAGGAAAAAGTGAAATATCGAGATATTTTTTTTTCTTACTTTTCCGATCAACATCAAAATTTAAGGGCTTATATAGACGGGCGAGATACACCTTTTCTACTTAGATAACTTTTTGTTTATTCAAAAATAAATTTTTTTAAATTTCCAATGTTTTTTTTTTTTTTTTTTTGAAAATTTGTTCCAAGAACAAATCCAAAACTGCTGCATATACAAAAAAATTATTTAAGTAAACAATGTGTATCTCTCTTGACTATAAAAGGCCAGAAAATTTCATCGTGATCGCCTGACATGAAAAAAAAGTATCGCAATTTTTCATTTTCAAACCAAAATTTTCAATTTTTCAATTTTGACAATTGCTGGGACCTGAGGTCAAAAATTAAACAAAAAAAGTGTGCATTTTGTAGGTAATGGACCCATCTCTCATCTAAAAAAAAAATTTCAAAAAAATGAAAGAAAAACATTTAAAAAAAAACAAAAAAAAACAGTTTTTCAAGAAATAAAAATACAAAAGAAATGACTATAGACATAAAAAAAAACACTCGAAAAAAACGTTTTAGAGGTCAGAAGAAGCTGTGGTTTGCCTTTTTTTTAATCAAAATTGAGTGAAAATTAAGAATTTTATGTATATTTTTAAGTAAGGGTTAAATGGGCTAAGCCCGGCGATAAAATTGGAACCACCCTTGAGTGTTTGGACAAATCTTTCAGATTATCCGTTTGTTGAAGGACGAAACAGAGCCGTTCTAGAATGTATTAAACCATTATGTTTCAAGAACATCTCAAAATCTTTTGAGACAAACTGTCTGCCATTATCAGTCACTATGTGTTCTGATAATCGTAATCCATATGTTGCAAAAACTTTCATAAGAAGTTTCTTGGTAGTAGTAGAATCTATTATTGTAGCTTGAATCACTTCAGGCCATTTGGTGTATGAATCTTTTACTATGAAAAATTAGGATCTATTAAAAGGTCCTGCATATCCAATATGTAGTCTTTGCCATCACCTCTGGCAATTCTCATGGATGGACTGTATATGTTGTTGGAGAATTTTGAATTGCAGAACAATCAATGCAGGGGCATTCACTGGTCTCTATGTCCTTGTCCATATTTGGTCACCATATATAGAACCTTGCAAGAGTTTTTGATCTAACAATTCAAAAATGACCATAAATTTATTCCAAAACATCTTTTAATAATTTAGGGATAGCTATGCGAGCCCTCTCACAGAGCACATTTTTGTTCTTTCTTGAAATCTGACCATATGTGTAAATAAGGTTTTACTTCTTTAGATTCTTCTAACGGAATATTTAAAATTAAACGTCGGTGTATTTTGGCCAATACGCTATAGTTTTTAGTTGCTTGTACAATTTTCCCTATTGATACTTTACTTACTTCAGCTGCAATAAGAAAACCATTATCATTTTCATTATTGTGATTCTCCTCTGGTAATCTTGAAAGTGCATCAGGGTTCCCTATTTGAATTGAAGCTTTGTCCACCAAGTCGTACTGGTAGGTTACTAAAATTATCACACATCTCTGCAATCTTGCTGCTGCAATAGTGGGTAAACCTGCTTTCGAAAATAGAATTGATAGTAAAGATTTATGATCAATTACCAAAGTAAATCTTCTACCGTACATGTGAAATTTATTAAAACCAAATATTAAACCTGACGACTCCTTATTAATTTGCAAATAATTTTTATCTGTATTTGACAATGTTCTGGATACATAAATTATGGAGTGTTCAGTACCATCAGGCATAACATGTGGAAAAACAACACACAGGCCCACATTTGAGGCATCGTAAATCAGTTTTAAATTTGAATAAGTGAATAACTTTCTCTTCCTCATTTTCCTTCACTCACTAATCTCTTAATCTCTAATTTAACAAGGGTTATAGCACATGAAAATTGGCTAGGAACAAAAAAATTGAGTGAATTTTTTTTTTTCAAGGTCAAAGCTAACTCTGCATTCTTCACCTTCCCCTTTTCATTTCAGAAAATTTCATTATACTTTGCAAGCAAATTATCCAGTTTTGCAGCTTTATTATTACTATTATTATTATTATTATTATTATTATTATTATTATTATTATTATTATTATTATTATTATTATTAGTTATTATTATTATTATATTATTATTATTATTATTATTATTATTATTATTATTATTATTATTATTATTATTATTATTATTATTATTATTATTATTATTATTATTATTATTATTATTATTATTATTATTTATTATTA
>JABUQX010003407.1:12500-37500 GCA_015478945.1 Trachelipus rathkii | reverse complement strand
GGGAAATGATATAGATTAGACACAAAATCACAGAGTACATAGAAGAGGAAGGATAAATAGGACTGGAGGAAGAGCACGGAGCTTGAGTTGACTCAAGGTGGCCGGAGCACTGAGGCCGGTTTCGGAGTGGAGACCATAATGGAATCTGGCTACAAACACATAATGGCTCAAATTGTGTTTCTATATATTGTTAGTCAACCTACAGATTCCGATTTTGGGGGGTTTGAGAACCCTCAAGGTGTCTGTGGACCCCGGGAGGGAGGTACCAACTGAAGAGAAAAGCCACAGAGTGCGTAACAGAGACAGACAGAGGAAAAAGCTGCGGTTTTACTGTTTATTTGATCAATGAATTGGCTGAAAATTAAGAATTTGGGTTCATTTCTAAGATTAGCAAAATGTGCTCAGCCCCGGAGCAACAATTAAACCTCCCTTTAACTAATCAGTTGCTGCAACATAGGCATTTTTCTAAACAATATACTTTACAGTTTCCTAAGCAAAATTGTAATAAAAATATTATTTAGCATCACATGCAACAATCATTATTATTAATATATAAATATTATTACTATTGTTATTGAACATAAATAAATTTGAATTAAAGACATTTTATGTTTTTATTAAATCTTTACGATGAACGCTTACCTTACCCTAAGGAATGCTAAGCGGTAACTAAGACCTTAACCCAAATGCTAAGAATTTTATAATTTTTAAAATTTAGTCTTCGTTATTACAAAATACAAGTTCAATATCCTTGAAAATGCCGAACGAGAGTGGACGAAACCTCGGAATTATTGAAAAAAAAAAACGACAATTAATTTTTATTTATCCAAATTGTTATTGAAAAAAGATTGATGGAAATATGTTAAGAATGTATTAAAACATGATGAAATCAGTATTTCTTATTTATATTATTAGTATTAAATATGATATAATTCACTATTATTATATTATATTATTATTATATATTATTATTTATATTATTTTATTATTATTATTTTTATTATTATAACTTTTTATATTATTATTATTTATTATATTATTATTATTATTTTATTATTATTTATTATTATTCATTATTTATTATTATATATTATTTTAATTATTATATATTAATTTATATAGTATTATTATTATTATTATTATTATTTTTATTTATATTTATTATTATTTATTATTTTATATTATTATTATAAGTTATTGATTGAATATTAATAATTCATTCATATCTGGTAAATATAAATTGGTATTATGTTCTTATAAGAATAGGAAATTGATATTTATTTTACGATAAATATTTATATGATGTAAAAAGAAAGGTGAAAATTAAAATAAAATAAATAGAAAAAGAGATTTTATTTCTGTCGTGTAATTTAAGACTTCTGCGAATTCTATGTCAGCGAATCAAATTCTCCAATTAATAATTTATATCGGTGCGATGCTAATCTATTTATTTATCCGAAACCAACTGGAGAAAGCTTTTTTTTAACTATTATCCTTACCTAACGATAGCTTAGCCTTAAATCTAACCAATGCGCAGCTGGGGCAAGAAACGCTGTCAACCTAAATGAATCGAAGCTAATAGGCGCAATAATAAATTAATAAATCAATCACACTCCCCCACATGACGTAGGGAAATTCCCCAATATAAGGGTTGAAAAATAAATTCTTCCGCCTATTTTTATGAAAACAATCAATTAAACTACAATAGCGCCATATTTTTTTTTTATTATTATCATTATTATTATTATTATTATTCTTCTTCTTTCTTCTTCTTCTTTTATTATTATATTATTTTATATTATTTATTATTATTTATTATTATTATTATATTATTTTATATATTATTATTATTATTATTATTATTTATTATTATTATTATTATTATTATTATTATTATTATTATTATTATTATTATTATTATTATTATTATTATTATTATTATTATTATTATTATTATTATTATTTTTTATTTATTATTATATTATTATTATTATTTTAAACTTGTCATTTACTGTGATGTTACAATTTACATGTTTCTTTAGCCCTTTACTGTAAAGTGAGGCAAGTCTACTCACGGTCTGTTTTATCGAATATCGTGAAATGTTCGATATATCGGAATTCAAGTGATCAGTATAGTTATTTTAATCTGATTATATATACTCATATCAATGATCGTTTAAGCCCTCTCGAGAAAAGTGCAGATTTGTTATAAGTGATGTTGAGATTTCAAGAAAACTTTATTAATATTCATATGTAAAAGACTTTTTTTTTTCTTCATTTAAATTGTGCATTTTAATTCTGGGTATCTATTACTTTTATAAATTTTCGTTAGATACATTCTATAGGACGGGAGATATCTGTATGTTGCAAACTAAATTTAAGAATTTGTTTTTAAGGTATTATTATTATTATTTATTATTATTATTATTGAATTATTATATGAATTATTATTATTATTATTATTATTATTATTATTATTATTATTATTATTATTATTATTATTATTAACTAAAACAGTAGCAATAATTCACATAAACAAACACACGCACACACACATATTTGTTCTTTCTTATATATATATATATATATATATATATATATATATATATATATATATATATACTATATATATATCATATATATTATAATAATATATATATACTTAATATATAGGATATATATATATATAATATATATATATATATATATATCATTATATATATATATATATATATATATATATATATATATATATATATATATATATATATATATATGTATATATATATATATATATTTATATATATATATATATATATATATATATATATATTATATATATATATATATATATTATATATATATATATAGATATAATATATATATATTATAATATTATATACTATATATATTATATATATATATCTATATTATATATAATATCCTTATATATAATATATATATATATATATATATATATATATATATATATATAATATATATATTATATTAATATATATATATATATATATATATTATATATATATATATAGTTATATATGCAGGAAATGCAAATAAAAAATTAGAACCGGTTTATAGCTCAGTGCACCTGTGTTTCAACCAGTCTTCTTCTAAGCATTGCTTTTATCATTTCATATTTTGCACCTTCAGTTTTGTTACAACAACGGAAGAAGAAGCAACACAAGTAACTTTCCTATTTAGTTAATAAATTTATTTATATGTTTATGTGATATAGTTCTTTCAGTGTAAAAAGTTTAATTTAGATTGTTTTACAATTAAAAAGATGGTTTTAAGTTTGTGATGATGAATAGAAATAAGGTAATTATAATTTGATAAATCATTTAAATTATATATATATATATTATATATCATACATATACTATTTATAGATACAGATAATTATAAATAATATATATATATATATATATATATATATATATATATATATATATATATATATATATATATATATTTATATATAGCTCCTTATCCTTTTTATGGTACAGATAAAATATGTGTTTTTTTTTGTTATTGTTATATATTGTAATACATGTTTGATGAATTTTAAGTATTGAGTGTGATGAGCAGGATTAAAAATTTTAAATACAAAAAAAAGGTAATTATCTTAATAATATTCAGTACTTTTTTATTAAAATCGTTACGTTTGTCAGCGCTCGAGAACAAAGCGACCGACGTTCGGAAGAATCTTTTGATGTGCAGAAATTGATCCCCTTAAAATTAGAGAAATAGCTTTTACGGCCAAAGAATGGTTATATAGGTAGGTTGGAAATTTACTGCAAGTTGATCAATATAGGTTAGGTTGCGTTTTAAACTCCCCTCTAAAGTACAGGTTTGAAAATACCGGAAGAACGGGTATACTAAAAATTATTTGTTCTGCTAAAAAACAAAAACAAATAGGAAGGCATTTTTCCGAAAAACATTATTTTTTGACCTTACCTTGAAATTCTTTCACTTCAGGTAGAGGCTAAAAATCCGCCTTTTCTTTCTGTTGCTAAACTATTGAACTTTGTGTTGTATAGGGGATTGTTAAAATTCGGTCATAAGGTGTGTTAGGTTTGTCGTTGTAATTAATTCTTAGTTCAGGGCTATGATTATGTAGCTTTATTAAATGTGAAAATCTTTGTTATGTTAGGCATATTTTCGTGTTAGTATGATACTTAGGGTAGGTATGATGAATGTTTATAAATGTTACTTTGTTATCTAAAATAATAGGGATATGTATAGAAAAAAAGTGTAAGTAGGTTACTTCTGAGCTCAATGTTAGTTAATTTACTGTTGTTAAGTATGGACATTTGTTAATGTTAGCTGGTTATTCATGTCTTAAATGTGTTAGGTTTGTGAATGTACGTTATATTCATAGTTTCAGTTATGCTATGATTTGCGTTTATTGATGTGAAACTGCTACGCTAGCATATATTCATTGATCGAAGACTATAATAATCAGCCAATATTATGATAAAATTTCTGATTAAATATATTTACTAGTGTTAATGTAAAAATAAACCAAGATTGAAGGTAGGGAGGGGGTGGGGGGTGGTTCATGATTTGCTGATTTACAGGTTAGGGTCTGTAAAAACACAAATTTCTTTAAGTTATAAATTCGAAAAGCGTAAAATTTAGAAAACAAAATGGTTTTAAAGCATATAAAACAAAATAAATGATGTTTGTTTATGCTATTTACAAAATAATGACATGAATCAATAGATTCATAGAATGGGGAGGGGCGTAGGTGGGAGAGGTTGAGGAGAGCTGGGGAGGCTAAAGAGGACTTACAAGAGGCTCCAGAGGCTCAGGAGGCTCTGGGAGGGTGTTTGATTTATATAAAAAACATAAATTTTTTTATGTTATAAATTTAAAAGAATAAAAAAATTTAATTTTTCTTTTTTTTTTTAATTTTTAAATTTTTAAAAAAAAATTTTTAAATTTTTTAAATTTTTTTTAAAAAAAATGTTTATTATTTTTTTAAAACTTTTGATTTTTTTAACAAAAACTTAATTTTTATTTTTATTTTCTTTTGTTTTTTTTTTCTTTTCCCAAATTCGATGATACATCATAAGGAAAAGATGTATACGCAAATTTTCTCGTTCTATGTCAAATTTCCAAAAGTTTTGGGGCACAGCCCAACTTCATGGGAGCTTAGTGTCATTTACCATCTTTGTATCATGATCCATATATGAGGGGTGTATTACGAGAAGTTTCATCATTCTATGTCGAATTCCAAAGTTTTGGGGGTCACCATCCCACTCTGGGGGTGTTGTACGAGTTATTTAAACCCCCAATACCGATATGGGTACTTATATGAAGGTACTATACGAGCTTCATCGGTCTTACGTCGATTTTCTAGGTTTGGTCCCGATTCCCCCGATGGGTGCTCGATGGTCATTAACCTCATCTACGGTGAAGATACCTTTATGAAAGATTGTATACCGAAGTATCATCGCTCACGTTAATATTTTAGAGTGTTGGTGGGGCCAGCACTTCCCCCTGGGATGGCGCCGGCCTTTTAAACTCTTGAGTTTCGCAATGAATACCTTATATGATAGGGTATACCAAGTTTCAGCCTTCTACGTCAATATTCTAGGTTTGTGGGGCCAGCACCCCCCATGGGTGCTCACTACAATTTAAACACTAGCAACAGTAAATGATTAACTTATATAGAATAGTTATACCGAGTTCAGCTTTTCTACAGTCAAATAATTAATGTTGGGGTGGAGATCCCCCTCTGTGGGATCCTAGACACCCTATATGGACTTATAACCATCATATCTTGAACTCTACGATCTTCGATAAATCATAAACAGCACCATATTGTATGTTTATACGAGATGTTATTAACTTTGGGCCCCCGCGCGGCTCCGAGCACCGGTGCCGGAGCCAACTCCTCAGAATCCGCGGGAGGGGGATACCAACGTCTTTCTAGAAATTTCAACTACGAATCCTCTCACGCAAATTTCAGTCTATACGAACACTATTCGATTTTTTAATGGGAGGTGGGTCCCCCTTCGGGGACCCAGTGGGGCTTATATTCATGTCTCATGACTAGGCTACTTCACCTATCAACCCCCCTCCAAATATTTAGCCGATGCTTTAACTTAATCCATGTAAATAATCATATTTATCGGAGCCAAAGGCTGAGCCGGAGCCAGAGCCTAAAAATTAATGCGCCTTTATTTAGCGGTATTATATATAATATATATATAATAATATATATATAATATATATACTAAAATAATATTATATATATATATATATTATATATATATATATATATATATATATATATTAAATAACTTAAAATATAAATTATATATTATATATATATATATATATATATATATATTAATATATATAATAATATATATATATATATATTATATATATATATTATATATATAATATAATTATATATAAATTATAATATAATATATATATTAACCGGATATATATATATATATATATATATATATATATATATATATATATATAATATAATATATATATATATATATATAATACTAATATATATATATACAGGGAGTCAGAATCGGAGACGGATCGGGGCGGAACCGGAGTCGCCTTTGCTGGTGGAATCGAAACCGAAGTTGGGGCGCCAGAGCGGTGGCGCTGATGGCGGTGCGGAACCGGAGTCGCGAGCGGAGCTGGATTCGGATCGGAGGCCGAGCCCGAGTGCGTAAAAACGGTTCCTTACAGGAATCGTTTTCGACTCAGATTCAATTCCCTTCGGGATCAAATCTTCGACGTAATAATAATAATAATAATAATAATAATAATAATAATAATAATAATAATAATAATAATAATAATAATAATAATAATAATAATAATAATAATAATAATAATAATAATAAATAATAATAATAATAAATAATAATAATAATAATAATAATAATAATAACAAGCCTTTGGCTTGCTCCTAACGGAGCAAGGCTTGTCTATTGAGCGAGGGCTAACGCCCTCGCATTGAGTGGGTATATATATATAATATATATTATATATATATAATATATTATATATATATATAATATATAATATATATATATATTTATATAATATATATATATATATTCAACACTCATTGTGGACACAAATAATAAATATTTACGTCGAAATAAACTAAAAAATTAAATAAAATGAATTTAAAAATAAATCAATTTGAAGCTCAAAAAAGAAAAAAAAGTAAGTTCATTTTATAGCAAATTAAAGTCCATTCAACAAAAGGAAACGAATTTGGAACGTTTTTTGGCAATGTTTATAATAAACTAATATGATGATAATTATAATAATAATAATTATAAGAATATAATAATATAATAATACATAATATAATAATAATAATAAATAAAATTAACTGACAAGTTATACTTTATCGCTAACAAACATAATGGGCTATTCAAAGCTATCGCATGATAAGAACAGCTACTTTCCCGTAAATTTTGTCGTCACTGAACTCCTGGCCATACTACTTTATATATATATATATATATTATATATATTATATATATATATATTATAACATTCTGTAGTAATATATAAATCTAGATAGATAGTTATAATATAATTGTTACGTTGAGCGTAACGGAAGAAGGCTGAGGTAATGACACAAACTTTGGTCAGAGGTCATAATCTATTTAAACAAAATAATAGACACAATTAATATAATGAAAACAATTAACAATAATAAATAATAATAATAATTAATAATAATAATAATAATTAATAATAATAATAATAATAATATAATAATAATAATAATAATAATAATAATAATAATAATAATGAGATTATAAAATGAGACATAAAAGTTATACATGAAATAATGCGTTTTCTATTACTATTTAAGATTTCTATTTAGGGTAGACTATTATATTTAATTAATAAATTTTTGCGCATAGGTTCGCTATATAATTGAATAAAATATTAATAAGTTGCTTAAAATCTAAATAAAATGTAATACACAATAAAGGTTATTTATGCTAAATGATTTTTACTAAGTATCACTACAAAGAATTATTCACTTTACGAAAAGGCACAAAAATTAGGGCTTAAAAATAACACGAAATAACACACCTTGTACTATTCGAGGGCAAAGGTTACACTGAAGATTGTTGGAGCACTAAACTTGTGTAAAATGGTCACTGATGCTCACAAGATCAATATCCATAAGATTTAGCGAATTGTTTATAATGAAAACACGTAATTTGGACGTTTTAGAGGAACGGTTCCAAAATGCTTGTTCGAGGCGAAAATGGCGGGATCGATTAACCAATAGCAAACAAGATTGAGATCACGTGAGAAGCCGAACCGCAATATACAAAAAGAAGAAAGCAAAGGTTATAATATATATATATATATATATATATGCATTAAATCAATTAATTTTCGATTTTTAAAACCTTATAAATTAATGTTACTAGAATTCCTCTTATATTTATCTTTGCTAAAGGAAAATTAATTACTAAATTACCTTATTTATATAAGCCATGGAAAAATAATAGCAACTATTTAAAAATCTACAATAAATGAACAATTTTTGTCATTTTTTGTTTTAAAAAAAAAATCATTCTTTAAATTTTACTAAAAGTAAATCTTGAAGAAAATTATCGATTATTATTTGTAGTCAAGCAGACATTCTTAATTGTAGTGCCAAAAACATTAAACAAATTTTCCCGATTTCTGAGTGCAATACGATTTTTTTTAGGAGATAAAAATTGATCCTCCAAATTCTATGAAGAGTCTTTCACTTCCACGGAAAAGGAGGGGCGAGCTTAATTAAATATTTTTATCTGCAAGGACACCCGAATGCTGAAAGGTACCTTTATTCGATAACCACCATTGTAAGGGACTTTCTGAATTTAATAAGTTTCATATTTTATATTGGCTGAATTTCTACTTTTATAACATCTTCAATTTTTTCAATATAGTGTCTTATCTCCTTAGGAATGCAGTTTCTTTGCTCGTGTATTCAAAGTCTTTTTCTCTGTAAATTCCGAAAAACAGCTTTTCAAAACTGAAGTTAAAACTATTATCTTCAGTATCACTTTTTTCGACCTATTCTGTTGATAAATGAGAAGAATCTGAAGATTGGTGTAAAGTTGTGGAAACTGTTTTCCTTTCCTTTAACAACTATTATCTTTGCAACATCCATGCCTTAAGAATATCTGTCCACTTTTTATTGGTTATATACATCCTCAACTAATGTAGTTTTAAGGTGGATCAAAGATAAGGGTAGGCAAGCACAAGATTCTTATCAGTAAAGTAAAATTCTGAATTATTTTTGTAGCTGAATTTCTTTCATGCAATTAGATACTGTTAGACCCAAGTCCCTCAAAATAGTCCCTTTTTTTCTGGACTCTTTTCAAGAAAAACTGCAAATCACTTTCATATTTGGGATTATTGCCGATGCCATTGATTCCTTGTGGTTCAATAAATTTGTACAATCAACAAAATTTTTAAGTATTTTTAGCAATTTTTCAAGAACTTTCCGTTGTTTCTAAGCATGCAGGTTTTGAATGATCACTGCAATATGAAATGAAAGCCGTCTTTTGTTCAAAAATTTTTGAAAGCATATGATACTGGCTATTACATCTGGTTTGTACATCCTGAATAAATGTTTCTGTGGTAAATTAAATCTAGTTTAATATTCTCCATACTTGGCAATAGCTTGAGGTGAGTGATTAAAATGACCTACAATTTGTTTGCATATGGATATATTTTTTTTTAACGTCTCTTTGTTCAAATATGGCATCATTGAGAACTAGTGTTAAAGAGGGTAAAAAACAAGGTAATTCCTGGAATCCTGCTTGTGTAACTCCTGCAAGTTAATAGATTAATGTATATTGTACCTTTGGTTTTGTTCTAATCGTTTCCTTTTTCCTTACTGACTGATCCACATTTACATTATCCTCTGTCTTTTAATCAAGTTTTATAACTGGATTTCCTCCCTTTGCTGTCTTTAAAGCCTGTGAACAGTTCTTCATTGTTGTCGTCACATTCTCTAAATCCAAATCCTTTGACTCCTCTATTAAAGCATTCTGAAATTCTTCTAAAAGCTTCATTGCCTTGGATTCTCCACAGGCTTCGTTTAGCTTCTTCTCTGGGTCAGTCCCCATCGTGAATAAAAAAATAAATCCCTTGTCCAAGCCGGGAAAAAGGTATAAAAAATGCAATATATATATATATATATATTATATAAGATCAACACGAGATACGATAAACATCACTTATTAGGCTCATATGATCTTCTCGAGTGTTAGACCGCTCGGTATAGGTATACAGTGGTACTCCATATATTGTGTAGCGGTATCATACAGGATCGCTGTGCCCCTCACGGTCTCAGTCCACTTCTCTCGTCGAACCCCGCTACCAAGCACTAGAAGGCCCTTATATTGACTTCACTGTCTACTGGCTCACTGACCAGCTGGGCACCTAAACAGGTAAATGTGCGCTAAGGTAGGATAGATATATATATCATATATATATATAGATAGATAAAATAACTCCTTGAGTGATTCTTCCCTTACCAGGATTAGATCCCGGGCCCTCGCGAACAGTATGCCAAGCGTGTTACCCTCGACCACGACAGCTAAAAAGTTACGCGACTTAAACCTATGAAGGAGTTGCTCTATTCAATAGGAATAGGACCGCCTATGGCAGGACAGATACTTCAGCCACGCATCCGCTTGCACTCGTGTCAAAGGTAACACAGGACCCATGTAAGGAGGCCACTCTAGATCGGAGATATAATTTGTATAGAATGTAAATACTGCAATTAAACCCCAGTTCAATTTGATATAGATAAAATAACTCCTTTGAGGTGAATCTTTCACTTACCAGGATTAGATCCCGGGCCTCGCGAACAGTTTGCAAGCGTGTTACCACTGACCACGGACAAAGCTTATAAAGATACGCGACTCTAAACCTATGAAAGAGTGCCTTATCAGAAAAAGGACCGCCTATGGCAGGACAGATCTAATCCTGGTACACGCTTGGCATACTGTTCGCGAGGGCCCGGGATCTAATCCTGGTACGTGAAGAATCAATCAAGGAGTTATTTTATCTATACAAATTGAACTGCGGTTTAATGTGCAGTATTACATCTATACAATTATTACTTCGATCTAGAGGAGTGGTCTCCTTACATGGGTCCTGTGTTACCTCGACCGGAGTGCAAGCGGAGATGCGTGGCTGAGGTACTGTCCTGCCATAGGCGCGTCCTATTCCTAATGAATAGAGGCACTCTTTCATAGGTTAAGCGCGTATTCTTTATAGCTTGTCGTGGTGAGTGGGTAACACGTTGCATACTGTCGCGAGGGCCGGATCTAATCCTGGGTGTACGCTGATAATCATTCAGAGCTATTTAAGAGACTAGTTTTTTATACTAGTGATTAAAAGAATTTAACAAATGCTCATCTTTTCATTTCACTTATATTATTCCTTTAGTGCTTTTTTGTTTGATATAATATATTTTATATATACTATATCTATAGTTTATAGGTCTGTATTCATATATCTATCTAATCCTCTTCATTATTCTACACCGATTTTGCTTTATCTTTTCTTATCATCTTTCTTTTCTTGCCTTTAATAACTAATAAAAAGGTGGCGACTAGAACTAATATAAAACACCGTAGTGATATGATTTCCGATATATATTATATTATATATATATTTGATAGGCTAACGTAGTTACTAATATATAAATTATACCTTATAATAATCTAAATGTTCATTCTGTTCCTCCCCCATACACAGTTATCACGGCTTTTCTTTTACATAATTTCTATACTATATATATATTAATATATGTAACATTCGCCTCTAACACTCTCACTACTCTCGTAATTCGCATTCTTATAAATCTCATCCAGACTCTCTATGCATATATATATCTCTCTGCACCACTTCATATATTTCTTGCTGTCATTCAGCCATCACATATATCTAAGTGCTACTCAGTTAGTTACTCTCGTCTCTGACGTCTGCAAGCGGTACTCACTCATGTGAATTCTCTGTGTGCTCAACAGATATATATTAAGAGTCGATAATGCTTTTATATGACCTCGAAATATATCGTGTGATAGCGTTATTGTCTATTCAACTCGTAACTCTCCAATTGACATATATAAATACACGACGTGTGATATTATAGATAATTGACGCTCTCTCTCTCTCTCTCCGTGAGATTGATTATCTCACATGTATTAATACGCACCTTACTCTCCTCCCTATGACTCCACCTTGATCATCTCAGATCATAGATTTATATTTATGCTCTCTGTAGTCATCAGTGCATCTGCTCGGTATACTCCGTAAATATCTGCATCTCTACGACCTATATTCACTTTCTCAATAACTGAATTCAGTGACTCGATCACACTAATCATACTCTACTATCTCAACTCTTATGCCTTTATCACTAGCATGAGCTTAACTCTTTATTATCCTTATTAAATGATATAATAATAGACCACTTTTATGCTACTTATAAGATGTTATTGGTTTTACTTAGATAGTCTACAATATTCATTACCTACCTACTACTACATGCGGTTTCCCGAAGATCGACATTAATACTCCCCTATTAGGGTTCGAACCCGCGACTTTCCGTCGTGCCTGGTTATATTGGGGTAGCTCCCATAAAGCGCTCACATGATCGACATCAATCCAACAGACTGAGTGCTACATTTCATAGGACTAATCTCCTACCATTTTTCTCTGATAATGCATGGTTACTTCCTTACCTTTTACATGAGTTCTTCTCGGATAAGATGAGCGCAGTCATACTCTGTACTGTGACTCTCTGGTCATATATCACTCGCCTCTTCTCGCGCTCGTAGACAAGAGATGATATATACAGAGAGACCTATATCACTATGCCCTGCCCAGATATACTCGCGTCTCTTTTCACTCGCTCATAGCGAAAGTGTATAGATATGACTTCATCCTCTACGGCTCACATAGTGCGTGTAACCCTACACATGTGGTGGCCCAAGAACTATATAATTTCCCTAATTGGTGATGTCTCTCCCTCGTCAGTCTTTCTCTCTCTCTCGCAAAGTACTGTGAGGTCATACACGATTTGAGTAACT
This sequence comes from Trachelipus rathkii, assembly GCA_015478945.1. Lineage (NCBI taxonomy): Eukaryota > Metazoa > Arthropoda > Malacostraca > Isopoda > Trachelipodidae > Trachelipus > Trachelipus rathkii. Next base: position 24,349 of record JABUQX010003407.1, on the reverse strand, counting down.
ATAGCCAGAGTCTGGTAAAGTGTACCCTGAGCCTACGTAGGCTCTCACACCGAGTAAAGAATATAACCATTTATCTCTGACGTAAGATTTACAATTCAGTCGCCATTCCCAGTATGGTAAATAAGCATACAAGTCCATTTCCTCTCAGAATCAGTTGATCCTCTGCAGAATGCTCCTCCGCCTCAAACCTCGGTCATATATGCGTCACACTATGCGCGTGCTACATATTCTGTTGAATAGCACAATGTAACTCTCTCAAGAGTGGGGTATCAGTATATACCGAAGTTTAGAGAACTCGACTAATTACGCTCACCATGTTCGTAATAATGTTACAGACATTGTCCTATACATATTTTTTCGACACTCTCAGTCTAGTGTTGATAATTGTTTTCGATGTTCTAAAGTCCTCTTGTTGAACTGATATATTATCAGTTAATCTATTATAGTAATATATAATATAATAGTATATAGAGTAATATACATATATAAATAACTTTTAATATTTAATTTAATAGGATGATGTAGTAATTATATATATATATATATTATATATATATATATATATATATAATAATATATATATATATTATTTTTAATAATATTATAATATATTATAGATTATATTATATATGCTATATTTACAATAGTTAGGTCCGTGGTAATAATCTCATATGATACCTGATTATGTATCCTTATTCAATAGTATCTCTCCTCTCTCTCGGAGTGTGTATGGTGTATGAATAAATGAGTATATTATTATATATGAATACATCTTTTTGTGATCGATATTAATAAAATAATTTCATATTTGCGTAATAACGATTTAAAAATAATTTATATTTTTCAGTGCATGTCTACTCAATATCCGCACATACTACTCTAATTTAGCGAATTTTAAAAACGGACCTAATGGGATTTTGTATAAAGTATATTATACGTTTGATACATTTTTGTTATAGTGAGTTATGACCGAAATGATATAATTAATAACTAATCCTACCCCGGTAGGGGTTTTTATTTATATTTTCTCATAAATAACCGGTAGTATAAATATAATATATAATGGGGTCGAGCCTAGTTATAACTCAGATCAAACACTCAAAGTATAATATATATATATTATAATATAGCTGATGTTTTAAAACATTTCTGAGTCCTAAGGAATAATATAATAACTCATTATATATATATTTTAGTGTCTAATTCGTTTGGCATCCTACTTCATGTGATGGGGTATAATATGATATATAATAAGATTTAATCTACTTATTCTGATCTTTTCCAGTTCGAAAGGATTTATATCCTTATATAGTCATTTGTCCTCTACTATAGTGAAAATGTCAGAATGAGCGTATTTATATAATAAATATTTTCGTGTTGATATAGTATATATATGTACTTAGTCATATGTATTCAGTTAATGAGGAAATATAACGTATAGTATAGATTATATTAGTATACTTATTAGAGATAGAGGATAGAAGAGGTAGTGAAGAGAGATAGAGAGAAGAGATATGAGTATTAAGGAGAGAGATATAGAGAAGAGAATAAAAGATAGATAATAGAGAGAGAGAGATAGAGAGAGATATGATAATTTTTAACTTTTTCACATATTTATTTCCATTATATTGTTTATGCCTCAACTGGTGTAGCTCTGAAATTAATTGAGTTTTTTTTTTACTCTTTTAAAAAGCTGAGTTGTGTGTAGGGTTGATTGGGATGTATTAGATGTTAGGGGTCCTAGGGCTTGGGGATTCCCTAGAACATGAGGAAATTGAATAATTTATTTTTATATAAAATTGTTATAATATATGTAATATATATATTATATATTAGGTTCTGTTTTATCTCCAAACTTTAATATCCGAACATACAATGTTTCTATTCAGAGAAAATCTCTCCCTTAGCTAGTCATCTGGGTCTACTCTGATTCACTCTTATGCGATGACTCAACTCATCCTTTTCAATCCACTCAATTTTTAATGGTGTTCCCTCGTTGTGTAATTAATCTAGAGTTGCCTCTCGTCTTTCAAGGTTTTCCGATTCAATTCTTGTCTCTATAGATTTATGTCTTGAATATTTCTCTCTGAAGTGGTGAGTAACGTATAATATCTTGTGAAGTTCAACTGTTTCTTGATAAACTCAACTTACTTCGTATTCATGGCGAAGCTCTCTAAAATACCTCCCAAATTTCCTATCCCTTTTGATGCATCTAATGTCTTTACCGTAAGCTAACATGTATTAATCATTCGTTAGGGACTAATAAATTATTAATAAGTGAAGTATATCCATATAGTTCACGGCAACCTCTCATGGCACATGCCAGGGGTTGTCGGTAAAGTTGGCACTCAATAATAAATCTAGTGGAGTTAATTTGTTCAGATTGCGTGAATTTTTTTTTTTCTTTATTCTGCTCTTATGATACTAATCCAGTTTATTTACAAAGGTTATTACGCCTCTGCATGGTTAAATACCTGTTCCCTGAACATTTATATGGTGGATATCCTGGGTTTCACCTACTTTCTTTTGGATTAGAGTTGAAGCTATTAGGATACTAAAGAGGCTTATAAACTGTCCCAATCTTTCTTATAATACATTGTACACCTTATCTTTCTCTGCGTTCGTGTAACGTAGGTAGGCCCTCATATTACTCTTTTTTCAATATTATTATTGTGTATTACACTGGGCAGGTATTGACTCTCAGCTCGAGAATTGACTCTCTCGCTATTTCATTATTTCATACACCACTTGCTCAGTCGCCCTCGTATAACACATAGATATAGGTATGCCTGTTCTTCTTCATTGAAAATTTGTTATAGGATTAATTTGTTGAGACTCAATTGGATATTCACATCGTACCTTTATGGTAATCACTTATTCTCTTTCTTTTTCCAGTAACACATCTATTTTGTGGAAATCTTTAGCCTATCTTATTTATTGATTCCGCTCGCAATGTTTTTTATCTTCCTCTATTAAGTCTACCTGCGTTCTGCGAACCCACCTGTAGGGAATTGCGTTTAGGCAAAAGGCGTCGGGTGGGTGTTTAATTTTTCATTTTTTATTTATAATTTTATATTTTTCTTTACTGTAATTTTATTTTATTTATTTAATTTATTTATTATTTTATTTATTTTTTGTACCCCTCTCTTTTGAATAAGTAGGGCATTTGCCGTGTTATAGTGAGTAAAGGTTATTTTATATCATGTAAAAAAAAAAATATTAATATATTATTATATTATATATATATATATATTATATATATATATATAATATATATTATATTATATATATATTATATATATTATTATATTATATTATTATTATATATATTATTATATATATATATTATATATATATTATATATATATATATTATGTATATATATATTAAGTAGTAAGGGTAGGCAGTAAGTCACAGGTATTCTTTTTTCGGTCCAAGTGAGTATTAGGCGACCTTTCTCAGCAATAGTGTATAGTTATATATATATATATATAGATATTATATACATTCCATAACATATGTATGTATCTAAATTATTAAATATTAATCCTTAATAATATATATATAATATTAATACTATTATATTATAATATTTATAATATATATATATTAATATATATATATATATATACTATATATATTTAATATATATATATATTATATATTATAATAATTATATATATATACTATATTTATACTTAAAGATTATAATTATATATATTTTATATATAATTATATTATATATATTATATATATAATTATATAATATATATATATAATATATTATAATTATATATACTATATATATATATAATTTATATATAATAATATTATATATATTAATATTTAATATATATATAATAATTATTAATATATATATAAAATATATATATATATTATATAGTATATATATTTATACTATTTATTATATATATATATATTATAATATATATATTATTATATACGTATATATATATATATAAATATAATTAAATTTATATTAATATAATTTTGTATATTAATAAATTATACTATATATTTTAAATAATATATATTTTAAATACTATAATTATTAATATACTATTATATAATATGTTAATATTATATTATATTATTAATATAATATATATTGCTTTGTCATATATAATTATAAATATAGATATAAATTTTAGCACTTATTCTAGATCTACTTTCTTATTAAATTATACGATTTATGAATTTTTAATTTGTTAAAATTATCAAGATTATGTATGCGATTATTTGTCGTGGATTCATTTTGTAAGATTTTTGATCATTGGATAAATTCAATTATTCTATGTTTTCGTTAGAATTGACTAAGTATATTAACTAATATTTCTTTAGCAAAGATAAAATATAAGAGAATTCTATAAACATAATTTGTATATGGTGTTGTATATACTCCGGAGATGAAAATTGGTCAGCTTGAGGATTTATAGTTGACCATGTAGATAGGGACTATCTATACTTATAAACCACTATTCCAGTTAAATATTATTATTCTAGACCTATCTAATAATATCTTCAATAAAATTTTAAAAATACTTATTTATTACTATATATTAGTATTGCGCTATTGTAATTAACTAAGGCTAATAATATTACTGCCTAAGATTTTCAGTATAATAATGAGTTAGTTATTAGCATTGTTATATGAAAACCTTCTTATATATTCTGTCAACATGCTATAGCCAATAACTATAAGCTCGACCCTATATAATCCCCGCAGATAGGGTTATTTTGATAGGATATACATATTTACTTTATCTTCCTCCTCACTGCGCCCACCTCAACTTTGGCGAGGGCCAACATACTGCTTCCAGTGTGACAAGGCGGGCACCGCTCTGTGCGCAGGCAGACACAGGTTCCACTATGCGTCGAGATATAGTAAGTAGTATAGTGTGAAGTCTCATGGCCACTGGGGAGGCTGTTCGGAACGGTTATATATATCCTTATATAAAGTATAGGTATGCCTTTTTTTTATCAATTGTACTTGTATAATAATAGGTTACATATTGAACCTTTCCTTATATATAATAGGTAAAAATTCTGATAATGATATATATTACTACGATTAGTTTTCATGCGATTAGCGAAATTGATCTAAATAGTTCATAACGAAAAGAAACCTAGTATATATATTAATATATATTAATTACTCCAGGAATAAATCTGGACATGAAGAAAATGACGGATGACTCGAATCGGAATCGGCACTTTATTTATAGCTGTTACTGGATCGTATGGAGATCTCTCTCAAGCGGCAATCGTGTACTCGCGCACCTATCTCGGAATCGTTGTTTCTCACTATTATAGGTATATACTGTCGTTAGTTTTTGGAATGATTATTTATTACTTATAATACCTTAATAGCTTAGCGCATCATTTTTAGCTTATATCTGAGTGTGATTAATGGTGATTATTTATTATTAATACTTATGTATGGTCTGCTTTTGTCTCTTTTATTACTCATAGTAGAGAATAATAGTCTTTATTCTTCTAGTGTAATATTGTCAACTTATAGATGATGTCCAATATATACTGGATCACTTCCTGATAAATTAGTTTATGAACGGTGTCGGTTATTCCTGAAATACGTTTACTTGTTAAATGGTATATATTATAATGATTATTATATTTTTAAATTTAATTATTTAGTGAAAACTTTATTTAACATACGAAAGTATGTCCTCTCTCTTAGTTGTAAACTAATCTAACCAGTATCATTATTCTATATATTCTTCCCAATGACGCATATAATATTATTGGTTCAAGAGGTCCTTTTAAAAAAAACGTATACTAATGGCCTTTTTTCCCATCATCTTAGGTGATCTCGGATACATATATTAGGGCATGTCATTTTATTGAGTTTGTATATATACTTTTTCAAAATCTTGGAGGGCGTCAAGAATATCACGTTAGGGAATATTGTATGCTGTTATTCGATTTTCTATCAATTATTTACCATTTTTCCCGAAGAAAAGTTACTGTCCACTTACATGTTTTTTTGCTTGTAAATAGCTACTTTCAAATTCCTTGATGAATTTCGTTTCATGCTTAAAATTCGCAGCAAACTGTCGTTCTCTAAAGAAGTTCCTTCTTATCATTATTTCTGTCTGTACTTATGCTTAAGGTTTAAGAATAGCCTTATGTGTGCGTACTATCGGAACTCGATCGGAAAAAAGTGGCATATAAACATGCCTCTCTCTCGTTAGATAAAATCTATTGTGTCCTCGTATAGAGATGTTTTAACTTGCGAATATCGCGTGGCGCATTTGCAGTTGAATTTTGAAAGTGTGGTGATTAAATCTATAATTATTGTAATTTATATCATAGAAACTCAAAGTTGTGTCGATTCACTATCCTCTTGTTGGTTCTATTTAATCGCAGGCTTACGAATTCGCTCTTTCACTATGCTCAAAAATATCTTTTTAAACCGTGGGCTGAGAACCCTGGCATCAAGATCATTAAGGCACATGCCGCGAAGGATACTGTGCCCCCTCTTCGCTTCAACGACTGGTCTTTCATCATCTCATTGCTTTGCTATCTTGCCGAGATATGTGCCTATCATATCGCCCTCCAAAGCGCAATCTCATGAGCGCTGGATGTTTCTTAATTGATCTTCGGCTCTCCATATGCTTTAAGAAGCATCTCAGGCCGCTGATGGCGCTGATGTCAATTGTGCAGGAAAGCACCTCTAACCCAGATAGCACAGCTCTTGGAAAGCGAATATAAATATCTCAAAAACTCAGTAGCTAAATGAAAAGTGGAGCTGAGTTAAACAGTTGTTTTGTTAGGTGCCAATTCTTTAAATTCCGGAGAGAGTCACAGTGCCTGAAGAAGACTTGAAGAAAACTGGGAAAAGGCCAAAACATAGGATCCATCTTAGACACGAGGCTTCACACTTGACATTGCGCAAACCGAGTCTTTTATAGCAACGCTAGATCAAGCTCTATTGGACGATCCTCAATTGCTAAGTGCACAAAGGTATGAAACTGGTGTGAGATATAGTTGTGCAGGATTTGGTGGGCAAGAAATTTGAAGGGTGCTCTCTTGCCCGCTTCAAGTGGTGCTCGACTGTAAACATGAAGTGCACATTTCCTGCTCTTGTTTCTAAGGATATGGACGAGATTCCTGGTTGTCACATCAAGAACTGAGCTCGTTTTATTAATGTAAATGCAGAGGTTGAGATCTATTGGACACCATCAAATAATTGGATAAATTACAATCTCTTACCTGATATGCACAGCTATAGACATTCACAATTAATTAAATGGCAGAGAGGCAAGTTATAGATGATAGGAATTAAGACGTAGAATTATCAAAATAAGCAGAAAAGGAAATGGAACGATGTGTTAATACATTAGCAATCCAAATGTAGTCTCTTATTCTTCCATACACTCGTAAGATGTAAAGCCAATAAACTAATGTTACAGATGTGTTAAGATCTGAATATGGAATCCTCTTGCAAAATCCAATTTGATGACTTGTTGATGTAGAAGCTCACTGTCTTAGCGTTGCAATGTACCAGGTCAGCAAAAACTACGATTACAATTGGCGTCAATGCTGCATTGCAAAGTCAAGCTATCTACCGCGCTATGGGTCGGTGGTGCTCACCGTGCTTCCGCTCGCGAATATACAACAGCCTTAATTTACGATAGAGGAATGCGGATTATACTGAAAGAGTTATAGCGCTTGTTGCTTGATTTCATTATATATTAACAGTATAATAATGGCACAAGAAAAATTCATGAATTTTTGTCACTGGTGGAATGACCGTTAATTTCACGCTCGAGTTCCTGCGAAGTTAGGCAAAATAGTTGAATTGCTATATATTCTTTATGGGACGCAAAGATGTCCATCTCTAACAGTTCTGTTATTGGCAAGGGATTACTCGACTTCATAATCTAGTATTCCATTAGGTGCTCTGTGACAAGAATGGTGCATCTACAGTTGGGCGTAGGGCAGGGACGGCAGATGAGTGGGCTAAGGTAAGGGTGCACTTGCCCTTCACTAAACCTTTGATTGCATTCGAAGGATATATAACAAAAGATGATACCTTTTTCATATGCGGGGTTGATATTTATCGCACGACGTTTTTAAGGTTTGATTAGTAGAAAAAACTGAAAAAGGATCCTTCCCAATTCAATATCTCGATACATTAATGAAGAAGTATATTTTTATAATTACTAGTATGACATTAAAGCATACATTATTTTTCTATAGTCTTTAATGTGTTTATTCGTTTTTCTATTGGCTTGAAGTCAACGAGCTGTGTGCTTTTTTTTATGCAGTTAGCTTCTCCGCTAGAACTCTTCAGTATAGCGATAGCGTTTGGCGGCTCGTCAAAGCTTGATATATATATATATATAGTTATTATAAGCTCTGTATTATATATATATGTTTATATTTATTAGTCTATGCTTATTCTAGTGTGGTATATTTTTATATTATATATATATACCGAATAAGCAGCTATTACTAATAATTCTTTAATATATCATTATACTATATATTAGGCTGTAAATAACTTTCTCTATTAGGCTTAACTAGGTGAATTTAATTATCTATGATTTTATTTTATTACTCTCCTCTCATGACATATATGTCTCTTGTCTCCTCATGAGATACATGAGATACACATATACGGCTTCAATATTCACTATATACATTTTCGTGCGCTGAGACCAGAGTGAAAAGAGTGTATCCTCTATTACATAAGCTCATCCTACACGAGAATATGTACTGCTGCTCTCTCTCGCTACTCTGTAGTTGAGTGCGTGATAGAGCGTGAGATACATCTATATAGATATATGGTCTCTCGAGATTGATCTCTACTACTCGCTCACCACTGCGCTCTAGAGAGAGAGAGATAACCTCGCGCTCTCGCTGTCTCCGCGCGTCGCTGCGATCGTGTACATATATCCTGCTCGTCTGTCTATATATTGCGATGCTATGCGCGTGCGCAGACTCGATCTGAACACGCGCGTAGATACACACATGTCGCGCTCCTAACACATTTCATATAGATATGTGTCTATACACTCTGCATATTAGAGGTGGGTCTCTGGTGCACGGATTGAGGCACACACGTTTGCTCTCTGACTCTTTGTGCATTCTTCCTTAACTTGAAACCATGCAAATGCCAGCTACTATGAGTGAGTAAATCGTGTGGTGCCAGTTGCTCGTAGCGCGTGTGGTTTCGAGAAACTATGGAGTGACTTCTCGTATTCATTAGTGCGTCTTTTGACTCATTTCGCAACGTGCCTCTCTCTTATAGAGTTAGCCGCTACTCCGCGCGGTACAATAGACAGTGAGTTTGTCTCTCCCGTTACTTGAGAGTAGAGCCTCCCAATATGGCGGCTTAGTCGTCCAGTCAAAACCTCCGCTCTCTCCGTGAATAAGACACAATATACAGATGGCGCTTGTAATAGTCCAGCTGCTCGATAGCGACCAGCCACGACAACATCGCTCGTGACATATACCCGCACTCCTTTGATGTCGCAGGTGTATGTGGGTTATACTCAACTATGTCGGGCATCGTGAGAAATGAGTGCGATAGAAGTCGGCGGTTGATGACGTAATAAACAACTGCTGAATTGTGGGACGTACTTATTTGTTTTTGGCTGTGATTATACTCCTCCTGCTGTTTACAGATCAAATCACCAATTCTCTCCTTGCCCGGAAACGTGGAGAGGACCTCGCCACATATATCTTCCTCCATCAAATGGAAAGCTCCTAAAAATCTCAGACCATAACCGGGAAAGGTTGGCTCTAGTTTAGCAGTTAATGTTTTTCCAACAATCCTCAACGATTTATCGTGGTTCGGCATTTAGGTTTGAAAGGTGGTGCTTCTAGACACTTTTATTGCTCGGAAGACTCAAGAAGAAAGGAAACAGGGGTCCCGAGATATAATGTTTGTTGAATTATAAGCGATTGATAGATTGATGGATAACATACAACCAGGACATTGACCTAATTTGTATCGGCCTAGGAAAAACACCTGCTATACTCTCCGAGCTAAGAATAATTACTCCTCTCTACATATATATATAGACTCTCGCTCTGCATAGTAGATATAGTACTCTCATACATGTTATCACTTATCTGTACACATTATCACGATAAGAGATAAGTTGAAGAGCCAGATGTGAGCAAGCATTACAAGGAAGATAGGTATAGCATACATCATAGCGTATATGAATCATGGCAGGAAGAGAGTGTGTGCGTGAGGGCCACAATATTTTCTTTCCATATATATCATATCAGTCTGATGCTCATTTAAGCATCCAGATCTAACGTGTGTGTAGAAGAATGTCCTATTCGTTTCAGCGTAGTCCATGCTCGAAGCAAGATTTGATGAAAATTGTTGGTTTGAAGCTTTTTGCATTTTTACAATGTGTTTTCGGTGTTTGATAATTTTTCACAACAAATTATATAATATATATTGTTTGGAGTTTCAAATATAAAACCCTTTTTGAGCAAATTTTCTTGGAGCTTATATTAAGTTATCCACAATTTCAGAAATTTAACAGTTACTTATCAATCAAGCACAAAATTTACGCAACGGTGAAATGTTTTATGGATAAGGAAATCATCTTTTAATTAGGATTAATTACACATTCAAAAGGGCATCTCGATTTTGGACCCCCCTCATTCACAAAAACACACGAATTTTTATTTTTGACACTCCAAATTGATACGCCCTAATAATATATATTATATATCTATATATATTATTTATATATATACATTGATAATAATAAACTACGATATTCATATAAGTAGATATATAATGTTTTATATATATATAGTATTTAGTGTTTTTAGATCCCTTATATTATATACCGACTAAATTATTTATTTTATTACCTATTTATTTACTATAGGTATTATATGTATATATATATATACTATATAGTATATACTCTATATTATAATATTTGCTATTATATATATATATATATTAAATAAGTAATAATTAAGTAATAATTATATCAATAGAAATATGTATTTATGTAAGTATATATGTATATATATATATAATATAATAATGATATAATAATACTATTTATTATATTATATAGTATATTATATATATAGTATATATATACTTATATATCATATATATCATATATATTATATCTATATATATATATTATGGTATATATATATATTGATATATATATATATATTTATATATATTATAATATATATATATATAATATATATGATATATTATATATATATATAATAGTAATATATATATACTAATATATATATATTTAATATAATTATATATAATTTTTCTTAGCGTTGGTTTCGCTTCTTCATTGTTTCTGCTGGTATTACTTTGGTTCTATATTCTAGCAGCCATATTTAAACATATAAGTTAGGATTTATTTTTATTTTTTACATTATTATAATTCATTTATATATAATATATATATATAATATATATATATATTATTATATATATAGTATATATATATATATATATATATATATATATATACTATATAAGTATTTATATAATAATATCTATATATGAATATATATATGAGTATATTATATATATATAAAGTGGATATTAATATTGAGTGACCAAGTATATAATATATAGTTTTTCTGTATATTTATTATTTTATAGTTTATTTTATTATTTAGGTTTTTATTTCATTTTGATATTCATTTTTATTTTATTTTTTTCTACTATTATAATTGTATAATATTAGATATACTATTTATATATACTATTAAATATAGGTTTATATATTATATATTATATTATATATATATATATATATATATATTATATAGCTGATACGATG
>JABUQX010003407.1:0-10000 GCA_015478945.1 Trachelipus rathkii | reverse complement strand
AGATGTCTTTTATTAAAACCCTTATTATTGATTTCCTCCTGTGACAAAATGAATTTCAAATATATTAGTTTGCTTTAGATTATTTGATAATTTTTTTTTTAGTTTAATATTTCCTGAACCTTTTTTAGCGTTTTTTTACGATTGTCTCCAAATCTTGGCGCATAAGATAATCAAGTGAACTGGAAAGTACAGATAGAGGATATTCCTTTCAATAAAACCTTTTGTGTCGTCGATAAAATCTGTACATTTTTTACGAACGCCTTAACTGGAACAGATTTTCTAGCAATAGTTCCAATTTTAATGGATATTTATTCCAGCAGTGCCTATTTAGATTATAATCATGAATTTAAATTAATTTCTTTAAAAATTGTATTTTAAAAGAAAACGGTCTTCTTAAATACAGTTCAATAAGCTAAAACCTAAAGCAAAAGATACTAGTATTCAAGTTTACGATAAAATAAACATTAATACTCCATTTTAACTTCCAAATTCACAATTTAGAAACTATGTGGATTAAAAGCATGTTCCACTCACTTTCGAAACTGGGATTGGGCAGCAAATAAACTTAAATAACAGAGCACCTATAATACTAAACACCAATTTACATAACAATTACCATGAAACTAAAAAACCTATTCCTAACACTCAAGATTTCACTAGTCCTAACCTTGAAAATTTTTAACATTTTTATTCAAATGACAATGCTATTGCAGACAATCTTATGATACAAGATGATATTAAATATAAAGGGCTTACTAAAAATAAAGTAACCATTTCACCTTCCTCCAAACACATTTTACAATGTACTGCGGAATTAAGCTCAGAAACTTCTCCCAATACATTTGCATTAATAAATCGTAGTGATTCCTTAATTTCACAAACGTCACTTTTTAGAAATACATTACGTAACTGCAAAGATAACACTATTCTTTTAGATCGTATCAACCTAGGATCCGACATAGTTTACCTAGATGCCAAAGTTTTCCTTACAGCAGCTTCTCCTATTCTTATTTTAGAAAATTCTAATTATACGTCCATAGTAGCTAATACTTTTGCTACTATCTTTTCTAAACATCATACAGATGCCGAAATAAAAACTGTTTATTAGCAATTATTTCTTTCTGCTTCTTTAAAGGAAGAAGATCAGTGTGTTCTGCAATATGCTGCACAGCTAGATAAGATGTTAGATTTCCTCATTCGTAACAGGGACGTCGTAGCTGTGAGTGATCGAATTGGAGCAACTAATATTACAAAATTCACAGTAAAACTCCGCAAAGATGCACCTAAAAGTATCTTTGTTCCTCAATATAAATTATTTCATAAATATCTTCAAGCCATTGATACATGGGTAAAAGATAGTCTTCAGAAGGGATTTATAGAACCTTGAAACTCATGGGTTTCCAATCCAGTATTGGTAATTTTGAAGAAAAATTATCAACTTCGATTTATTGTGAATTACCGCCAAGCTAATAAACATGTAGTTAGAGATAGATTTCCTCTTCCCAATATACAAGAACTCCTTAACAAGCTAGGAAACTCCAAGATTTTCAGCACAATTAATTTACTCCATGGTCTCAGTCACATTCTTATTGACAAGCCTTCATGACAGTATGAACATTCACTACACCTAGAGGACTCTATGAGCCAGTTCGCATGACCCAAGGGATGAACAATGCTCCCTCTGTCTTCTCTAGAGCCATGGAAATAACCTTATAAGGCGTATTAGGAATAACCTATCTCCTTTTTATTGACGATATAATCATTGTTTCCAAAGATATACCTGAACACTATACAAACCTAAATACCTTATTTGCTCTTCGCAAATCTAATTTTAAAATAAAATTAGAGAAGAGCAACTTCTTTAAATCATGTTTAATTTCTAGGATTTAAAGTCTCCATCAATGGACTCAGTCCTGATCTGGGAAAGCTTGAAGCTTTAAAAGGTTTCTAGGATTTAAAGTCTCCACCAATGGACTCAGTCCTGATCTGAGAAAGCTAGAAGATTTAAATGGTTCCGAATCTCAACCAATGTAAGTGCTCTCAGACATTTACTTGGTTTTATAATTATTTCAGGCAATTGTTACCTACTTATAGCCAAATTACACAACCTCCTACAAATCTGTTGAAAGAGAATCAAACTTTTCATTGAGGTTTTGAACAGCAAAAAGCTTACGATACTCCTAAGCAGAAACTTCTAATAGAACCAATACTCCAATTCCCAGACAACAACAAACCTTTTATGTTTTCACCAGATGCCTCAAATGTAGGTGTAGCAGCCGCCTTGTCGCAATTAAATGACCAAGGAATTAAGAAACCATTAGTATTTACCTCAAAATCCTTCAGTAAAGCTGAGAAGAATTATTTATTTACAGAAAAAGAAGCATTAGCTCTCATACATGGCTTAACAAAATTCAAAACTATTGGTTTTGGTTATCCGTTAGCTATTTATACAGATCATTAGCACTAAATTCACATGAACCGGCACATTTAGCTTTCTGGGCGTCTTGTACGTTGGAATCGGAAAATTCAAGATTTCAATCCTACTTTTGTGTATAGGAAAGGAAATCATAACCTAATTCCTGATTACCTTTCGAGGTAAATACAGTTTTCATTTCTAGTGAGATATTTTCACCTTTTCCTGAAATTTTCTATAGAGAACAGCAAAGTGCCCCAGTCTCGCTCCTCTGATTAAATGGGTTGAATCCCAATCTCCTATTTTAACAGCACCACACACACCATAAATAATGGGTTATTATACTATATTTCAACTGATTCCAGGTTTCTTCTTCAAGTACCAGACTCCCTACACCGGGCCAATTCCATACTATTGTATTTATACTCTATTTCAGGAACTGATTTCCATGGGATAGACATCTGGGATAAAAGAAAAAAAAGTTACCAGGCAATTTAGCATTTATTAACTGGTTATAATTTTTAAGTTTTTAAAAAAATCTTTGCCTTTTTGGGAAAAAAAAGGGCTGGGCCACCATGGAGAAATAGAAAGATTGAACGGACGTAGTACGGAAGAGATATTACATCCTTCCCGGAAAAAATAAAACCCCCCCACAAGCTGTCAAAACCGCTTCTGTAGGGTAAATTTTTCTTTCCTGTTTTTATTAGTTAGTTTTAAAAGGTGGCTTAAAAACCTCCGTCCTGTTGGAAAATTCTTTATCTGCCCTTCCTTCCATTTCGGGGACCCCTTTTTTTCCAGAGTACATATTTAGATAAAACTATTGGAACCAAATTTTTTCCTTTTTAAATTTGTAAAGTAACTAATTTTGGCCTGAGCGTGGAGTTTTTTTAAAAGATAAGTTTTAAAAGATAACTTATATATTTGAAAGTTATTGGGTTTTCTTTTAGATCTTCAAGAGAATTGGAAAGCAAGGAAGAAGTAAAATCTCTTCTTTAAACAAAGATTTACTTGATAAAAAAACCCCACCAAAATTGTCCAGGAAATATTTGGTTTCTGGAGATCGGGCAGGGTTGAATTTTACTTTCTAGTTTTTTTTTTTTTAAAAGAGATATGGTCGGTATTGTGGGGATTGATAAGAAAAAAAACGGTTCAAACAAAATCCTTCCGTGATTGAATCAGAAAAAAAGAAAAAAAAAAGTAAAGGCAATTTTAGTCTCGTGGAACCGCGAGGAAACCAAAATCATGAAAAATTGGGCCTACTTCACTATTGTTAAAATTCAGGGATGTCATAAAAAAACCCCAAATTGGAAAAAAAAAAATATATTTTCCATGTGCCCCAAAATGCCTTTTTAAAATTTCTACTTTATAATCCCCCTCCGTTAGTAATTCACGCCAATTTTTCTTCTTAACTTTCTAATTTTTAAGCGTGGTTACCCCTATGATCTACCCAAAAAAGGTTGATCCTCCATTTTTTCTTCACCAAAAGAAAAAATTGAAAAAAAAAATAAGAGATTTCTTGCATGGTTTTTACAATGCTTTTTGTAAAGGAAATGTTTCAAACGGGGTTCTTGCTTTGAAGATTAGAGAAAATCTTGGAAAGAGATTAAGCTTCAAAGCAAGGGAAAAAAAAAAAACCAGGAAAAAAAAAACCTTGTGGGGGAAAAAAGACAGGAGGGGACACAGGAATTTGCCAAAAGCCCCACCTTTTACCAGCGTTATTGTGGAAAATTGGTTGAATTCGTATTATTTATACCCCAGTTATATTAAAAAAAAACAGCCAAAAAAAAAAAAAAAAAAAACCCAATTTCAAAATTGGGCTTTGAGAAATGATTTTTTGGGGGACCATTGGGCTTTTGTTATAAATTATTCTTCCTTCCTCAGTTTTTAAAGAATTCCTTTAACCTTTAAAAAATTGTCTTTTTTACTAATCGGTTAAAAAGCTATTTCCCCAAAAACAAGGGATTTACTTTTTGAAAATTGTACCCCTATTCGATTCTTTACGTTTCCGAAACAAATTCTTCTTAAAAAAAAAAAAAAAAAAAAAAAACATTGTATGAACTTTCATGTGGATTAACAATCTGTTTCCGCGCAATTTTCAAAAAAAACCCCTACAAACAATCCAAAGAGAGGTTAGATATAAAAAAAAAAATTTACAAACAATTCATTAATGGGGGAAAACAAAAAATAAAATATCTCTTTAACACCATAAGTATTTAGGCTTTCATAATAATAATAATATCACAGAGCAGAGGAAAATTCCAATTTTTTTCATCCTTCTCTTTAAAATTTAATGGAACCGGATTTCCACACCTAATCCCCCTTAATTTGGAAAAAAACCTCCTTACTTCAAGTCGTTATAGAGGCAATATAAATTCGTAGAAAAAAACTGGTGAACAGTAAACATTTTTTCAATTATGTACCGTTTTTATATAAGCCAAATTTCCAGGTTTTTTCCAAAATTTTTTCTTTATGTTGGGGCCTCAAACATCAACAGAATCCCAACAAACATCACTTCCATCTGGATATTCGTTGTTGGAATCTTTACCCACAAGGCTTTCTATAAAATTTCCTATTTATTAAAAAATTTTATTCCATCTAAAATTCCTTTGCAACCACAAATAACACAAACAACACAATTTTTTTTTCAAAGGGTCGAACACGATTTTTTCTTTTAAAAAAATGTTCCTTAAAAGTCTGAAAATTTTAACTTCATTTAGTATACTATAAAAACTCCAAAAACTTCAAAACTCCAAAACGCCAAAGAATTTTCAAAAGCGAATTTTGATTTTAAAAAGAGAATTTATTTTCAAATTCCCAAATGGTCCAGTTTTTGCCCAAAAATTGGAAAAACAAAAAATTCCTGTTTGCAATCTATCCAGTACATCGACAAACAACAAACAAAACAAAAACAACAAACAAAAACAACAACCAACAAAAAAAACCCCAAACAAAAACAAAAAAAAACAAAACGGTTAAAACACAAACGAAACATCAAAAATAAAAAAACCAAAACAAACCAACCATAACAACAAAAACAAAACAAACAACAAACAACAAAACAAAAACAAACCAAAAAAACAACAACAAACAACCAAAATCAAAACAACAAAAAACAACAACCAACAAAAAAACCTAACAACAACAGCAAAACAAAAACAAAAACAAAACAACAAAACAAACAAAAAACAACAAACAAAACAACAACAGCAAAAACAAACAACAAAAAACAAAACAAAAAACAACAACAAACAAACAACCAAAAAAAAACAAAAACAACAACTAACAAAAAACAAACAACAGCAAACCAACAAACAACATAAAACATGAGCAACAATAAACCAGCATAAACAACAACAAACAACAACAAAAAACCAAAACAAACAAAAAACAACAACAAAACAAACAACAAAAACAACAGACAAAACAACAACAACCAACCAACAAAAAACAATTCCCCCCCCCAATCAAAAAACCTTGTTACAAGCATTATTGATTCTTTGTTTAAATAAACCTTTTCTTTTTGGTTCAGTTTCACCTCCCTCGTTCGGTTTTGAATTTAAAAATTTGAAGTAGAAGTGACAAATTCAATTTCATCTTACTTTTTCTCCGGAAATATTTCACCTCCCAAGAAAAATATTAGAATGATAAAAAAAAAGAAAAAAATTTCTTATTAAGACTTTATCAAAACGATTTCCAAAAGGTACATTGCTTAAAATTTAATGTTCTTTGGGCGGCCCCCTCTCTCTTTGCCTTTTCCTTATTGACCCTTGGTTTATTTGTCGTTTCTTTATTTTTTCTATAATATTTCTAAAAAAATCATCTTCCCTATTTACTTAGCTTAAGTTATTTTTTAAAAAAAGAACAAAGTCTTTTTTTTTTTACGGCTTTTTTTTTTTTTTCTCATGAATTTTTTATCTTTAATCTCTCTTATTTCCCAACCCAAAAAAAACAGGTTTTTCTCTCGTCACCCCTTAATGGGTTTTATCTTAAAAAATTTTGTCTTCTATCGAATATTTTCATTTAAAAAAAATTTGCTGCGATACATTTTGTTCCCACATGATAAAAACAGTTTTGGGTCTTTAAAAACTCTTTTGTAGTCCCAGGTTCAATTTTTATACTAAAAACTATTTGCTTTTATTTGGAAATTTTGTTTTTAAAAAATTCACCATTAGTGTTGCAATCTAAGATTTTGTTTTCATTATTTAGCTTGCAAATTGGGACCACGTTTCATTCAAATTTGCACTAGGAATAAAATCTAATTGATTTTGTTATGGTCACTAAAGGTCCTAAATCTCTTCCAAAACTCTAAAACCTCATCCCACCAATAGCTTTTCATTTCGTTTAGTTAATATTAAAGGGTTCCTTTAATATTGCAATTTCGTTTGTCCTTGTGGGAATCATTTTGGGACCATCTGGGCCCTCAAAAAAAAAGTTATTTTTGTATGTGATTTGATTAAAATTACAAAAAAAAAAACTTTACTATTGGTTTCGTATTAGAGCAAAAGGAATTTTCCCATTGAAGGGCCCCCCCAGGGGGAAAAAAATTAACATTAAAACAATGTATTTTTTGTTAATTTTGAACCTGTTATAAATGGTGCTTGTTTCTGACAAAAGTTTTCGCCCCTATGTGGAATTGCTTTGTTCTCCAAAATTTTTTTCACCAAATTTAGGGGGCTCTGGACAGTCCTTTGGAAACTTCTTGGCCAATAAGAAAAAAAGATTTGAGTTAAAATCATAAGGGAATTATTTCTACCCAAAACAAAAAACCCGATTTTTCAATTGAATTTTTTTATCAATGATATTAGTTTTTAAAAAAAAAGTTTCGCGGGTTTCATTTTAATACAGATTAAAATAATTTTCCTTTTAACATAAATGCATTCATCCATTCGATTTTCACCTTTCTTCCGCTTCTTTAATTGATATACACAAAACCAATTAAAAATTTCCCTAAAGATACAAAGGTAAATTAAATGGGTCATAGTTCAAAAGCTAAAAAGTAACGGAGTAAGAAAGTAAAGTAAAAGAAAGAGAGAAAAGAAACAAAGTTGAGGGTAAAAAGGGAGTTTAAGCCGGCATTTTCGTTTTACTTTTCCTTTCAAAAAAGAAAAAAGGGGAATAGAAAATCAACGGAATTACTTTTTTCCTAGTAACGGAGTAAAGGGTGAGTTTTAATGATAAAAAACGGAAACTTACTTTTTTAGTAAACGATGCCCAACATCTCTAAATATTATTTTAACAAGATTGTGGGGCATTTCGTTTTTAAAGTAAACGATTTGCCCCCACATCTGTAATATTATTATATTATATATTATTATTTTATAATATATATTATATATATATAATATATTAATATAAATATATATATATATTATAATAATATATATATATATATATAATATTATATATATATATATATATATATATATTAACGATTTTATTTTTTTTTTCCCCTTTGGTGTTTAATTTTTTTGTGAAAGTAATTCAAATACATTCTATTTTCCTTTCAAATGGGGAAAAAATTCAAAATCCATCTAAACAAAATTGATAAACTCTTAAGTAAGTTATATCCGAATAATTTATATATATTATATATAATATATATAATATATATATATTAATATTATATTATATATATATTATATATAATTTATATATAATATATATTTAAAATATATGATTTATAAAATTTTTTTTTGTATAATTTTGTATGGTACAGAAATATATACAATAATATTAAAAAAATAAAAAATTAATATATATATATATATATATAGAATAATATTAAATTCAATATTACAAATAATAATTTATATTATAATTATATATAAATATATATTCAATATTACAATAATAATTTATATCTATAAATTTATAATTATTTATGTTATGTTATTAATATATATATATAATATATATATATTATATAATATATATATATATATATATATATATATAATATTATATTATATTAAATTTATATTATATAATATTATTATATATATATAATTAAGTATTTATAAATTATATTTTATATATATATATATATATATTAAAACAAAAATATTCTTGAACAGAGCTTCTTTTAATTTGTTGGTATTTAGAGCAGTTGGTGAAAAACTGCCTTCAATCCTAAGATAGGATTAGGTTTCTAAAACCTAAAAAGAGTAATGATCTGCAAACAAAAAATTAAAAATAAAAAACTCACCATTCAAATTTAAATTTCAAAATAGCTATAAAAAAAAACACAGAGAAAAATTTTGCCAAGAAATTTAAATACTTTTGGAATTAGAAGGGGCCTTGTAAAGCCACTATGTTGTAAAGGTAAAAAGGCGTATATTTAGGGTTTTTTTAAAAAAAATTAAAAGTAGTTAAAATTAAGTCCTAGTTTTGGGCCCATGATGTTAATCTTACGGGTTAATTAGGGGGGAATATACTAGCGAATGTTTGAATGCTGCCCTTTTCATACATAGAAGGAGAATGTCACAAAACTTTGTTCATTGTTTATGTATTCGATTTAATCTTTTGCACATCTACTAAACATCTTCAAAATTTCACAACTCAACCCTTCCTCCATCTTCTGTCTTGATATTTCTTTTCCTTATAATGTTTATTAGAGAAGAATCACGCATTTCTTTCACAAAGAAGCTTCTCAGAGGTTTGATCCATGAATTTCTTATTGTTAATTAGTTACTTTATTAGGAAAGCTTTTGCGTGGGGTTAAAAAAAAAAAAAACTTAAAGGGTCATTTGCGCCCGCCCGCGACTTATTTTGTGCGCGCGCCCCCGCGTCCCCCAGGGGGCGGGGGGGGGGGGTGTGGTGACCTACCTATTATATGCGGATGATTTGGTTCTGTGTGGCGAATCTGAAGGAGTTTGAGAGGGTTGCTAGAGAGATTTGGCAGGTGTGTAAAAGGAGAGGCTTGAAGTAACGTGGATAAGAGTAAGGTTATGGATGGGAGTGTGGACAGTACTCAGTGTAAGTTATTGTTAGATGATGAGCAGTGGAACAAGTGTCCGAGTTTAAATATTTAGTGTATTTGTTGAATGAAAAGGAACGGATGATCCAGAGTGTAGTAGGAAGTTGTGATGGCAGGAAGGTGGCTGCAATATTAATCGTTGGTGAATGTAAGGGACAAAGTCTTGGTGTGCAAGGGTCTTACATGAGGTATGTTGTTACCTGTCTTATTGTATAAAAGTGAGACTATGGTCTGAATAAGAGTATAGATTAAAGTTCAATGTGTTCAGATGGACATCTTAGGGGCATGTAGGTGTGAGAAGAATTGATAAAATGAGGAATGAACGTATTAGAGAGTTGTGTGGTGTGAAGAAGGGGTAAATGAAGAGAATAAATGAAAGTATGTTGAGATGGTGTGGTCATGTGAAAGATGGAATGATAGGTCGGTTGTGTTAGCGGATGATGTGCAAGGTGTGTTGGGAACGAATGTTCTGAAGGAAGAGATGGGAGTTGCACAGGCGAGATAAAGGTGCATAATAGGGAGTGATGGCGGGTTTGTATGGGGGCATGTGTTGTGGGCCCGCCTGGACCATGGTATGAACCCTTACATTGACCATTTACCATAGTGAGGGT
>JABUQX010003406.1:47500-50138 GCA_015478945.1 Trachelipus rathkii | reverse complement strand
ATCTCAAAAGGAAATTCGTGCATAGTTGGCTTGAAAGATATTCTCCCTGGCTGGTATATTCAAGATATTTGAAGGGAGCACTCTGTCTGCATTGCGTTCTTTTTCCCGCAAGGACTATACAGGGAGTTCAGAGTTCCTTTGTTGTGAAACCCTTCACGAAATTCGAGAATATCCATGAATATTGCAAGAGCCATGTTGAAAGTAGGTGGCACTTAGAAGCTGCACGAGCAGCGAAATCCTTCTTGGAAGATGTAGCAGTGGACATGCAAATGGTAACTGGACATCAGGCGCTCTTGGCAGAAAACAAAAAGTTAATTTCATCTGTAATAACAACAATTATTTTTTGTGGGGTACACGATTTACCTCTACGAGGTGCAGAACAACATGAAGGGATTTTCGAAGATCTAATTCGTTTGCAAATAGATTCTGGAAATAATGAGTTGAAACGCCTTACAGGTGGGGCCAAAAATGCTACTTATAAATCACCAAGAATACAAAATGAACTTATTGATCTGTGTGGGAGTGTTGTGACCGACGTGATCATTGCAGATGTCAAGAAAGCATATACATATTCTGTTTTAGCTGACGAAACATCTGATATATCTGGGAATGAACAATTATCTATTGGAATCAGATTTTTTGATGAGACGGAAATGTGCGTTCGTGAAGGATTCATTGGATTTGCATTATTAGAAGCCATGGATGCAAAAACCATAGCAAGTGCTATTGATTGTTTTCTTGACAAGAATGGCCTAGATCCAAACAAATGCGTTGGACAAGGTTACGATGGCTGCTCAGCTATGGCAGGGAAAGAAGGAGGAGTACAGAGAATAATGAGAGAAAAATACAAAAAAGCTTTATATTTTCATTGTGCGAGTCATCGACTGAATCTTGTAGTAAACGATCTGAACTCTGCATCTGAAATCCGCAATACTGTATCCACTATTAAAGACATTATCAATTTCTTTCGTGAATCCGTTTTGAGAAGAAAATACATACGCAGTATTCCAGCGTTTTGCGAGACGCGATGGTCAGAAAAATACCGCAGTATTTCAATATTCATGACACATTTTGTGGATATAGTGCAGGGTCTGGAAAACTTGGCAAAAGTAGGTAATGTTGCTACAAGAAAAAATGCATTTCAGCTGTATTGTGCTGCCACAAAACCTGTTTTTCTTATTTCAACCTGCATTATAGCCAAATATTCGGCTTTGTTGGAACCAGTCGTTAATAATCTACAGTCGAAGAGTTTATACCTTCTTCAATGCTCGAACCATGTGAAGAAAATTCTTTCACTTGTGAAAGATCACCGCTCAAACAGCAACGATACGATAAAAGAAATTTATACAAGGATAAAGCAGATAGCTGAAAATCTTATGATTGATCTTCAGCCACCAAGAGTGGTGGATCGCCAGAAACATCGTTCGAATCCTCCTGCTACCACCGATGAAGAATATTGGATGAGGACTATTCTAATACCATACCTGGATTCTTTCACAGTTTCCTTGGAGAGCAGATTCTCGGAAGAGAATTCACCAGCTTTTTCTCTTTTATTACTTCATCCGTCGCTGATGCTTGCCCTTGCGTATAAGGAATTTGAAGAGAAAATCAAAGTATTTGAAGACTTTTATGAACTGAGAGGACTTCAATGTGAGGCTGAACTCTGGTATGTGAATTGGAGGGAGAAGAAGCTCGACCGTGAGGAACTAAAAAATTTATAAATAGTTGAAGTGATCAAGGAAGCAACGGCATTTTTCCCAATAATTAAAAATGCCTTACTTATATCAATAGGTCAACCATGTTCGACAAGCACAATTGAAAGAACATTCAGCACTTTGAGAAGAGTTAAAACATGGACAAGGTCGACGATGACCGAATCCAGGTTGAATGGACTTTGTCTCTTGAGTGTTCACAGAAAATTAGTTTTGGAGAAGAAAGCTGAAATTGAATTGGCAGTTGTCGAAAAATTTTCTGCAAATCCACGACGTCTAATGTTGTCGTAGTACCAACTACTTCAAGTACATAAATCGTAAGATAAATGTAAGACTAGATTCTGTAATTTTCTTTGTAATTTTGTAACTTTTGTTTTGAAATATAATCATAATTTCAATATTAACATATATATTTTAAGAGGTAAATGTAATTTGTAAATATTATATCAATATATGCCGTCAACCCTTGGCTGAGAGTGTTTGGAAAAAATGACTTATTTTCAATCTATTTTGGCCCCCCTAACGAAAATTCTGTGCGCCCTTATATATATATATATATATATATATATATATATATATATATATATATATATATATATATATATATATATATATATATATATATATATATATATATATATTATATATAAATAAATATATATATATATATATATATATAAATAAATATATATATATATATATATATATATATATATATATATATATATATATATATATATATATATATATATATATATATATATATATATATATATATATATATATATATATATATATATATATATATTTATATATATATATATATATATATATATATATATATGTATATATATATATATATATATATATATATATATATATATATATATATATATATATATATATATATATATATATATATATAT
>JABUQX010003406.1:25000-42500 GCA_015478945.1 Trachelipus rathkii | reverse complement strand
TGGTAGGTAAATTGCTCTCTACCCGACACCTAAACATTACGTAATCTTGTTACGCTCAAGGGATAGCCAATCAGAGAATTGTATTTGCTATGCCATCACGGACAACCAATGAAATTCGAGGAATGACTCATTAATCTTAATATCTTTTGACACATGAGAAGGGGTAACGAGATTTATTACTTTGTTCCCGATATCTTTTGACACATGAGAAGGGCGACGAGATTTATTACTTTTCTCACAATATCTTTTGACACATGAGAAGGGTAACGAGATTTATTACTTTGTTCCCAATATCTTTTGACACATGAGAAGGGTAACGAGATTTATTACTTTGTTTCCAATATCTTTTGACACATGAGAAGGGTAAATAGATTTATTACTTTGTTCCCCTTTTGTCCTTACTTAACATATGTTTTTATCTTAAACAGTAGTTTTATTATTATTATTATTATTATTATTATTATTATTATTATTATTATTATTATTATTATTATTATTATATCAACTATATATGTATATGAACATAACAAACCTAACATACCATACACACACACACACACACACACACACACACACACACACACACACACACACTTACATCGAACACTTTCAGAAGGTAACATGAAATATTTTTAGGCTTATTCCGTTTTTAGACCCCGCCCCTTTCAGAAAATAACAACACGAAACATGAAAATGATTTTATGCTATAGCCACTTGCATAAAGTGATGTAATACTTATTATATTTATTAAACAAACTGGTAGGTTTGGCAACGGCGCATCATACAGATGCGATTTGACAACACTGTATAGATTTGGGTGCTGAGTTATATATAAATCGACGAGCTACTCGAAGGCTCATTCTTAATCAAGAGCTCTGACGATCAACACTTTAAGGCACATTCGTTAGATTCTGTAGTATCATCATCCAAGTTTTTTATATCTACACATGAGGATTTTTCAAAATCAATACTTATTCAGAAGTGTTTTTCCTTAATATATATATATATATATATATATATATAAATATATATATATAGAGATATATATTTTTTTTTTTTATATATATATATATATATATATATATATATATATATATATATATATATATATATATATATATATATATATATATATATATATATATATATATATATATATATATTTAAAAATAAGACATTAAATCTGATCAATAATTAATAACGTAAAGTAATTAAATACATTATCAATTAACAATAGAGGGTAAATAATTTATACATATGTCTAAAAAGTGATTCTTTTCCAGAAACGTGCTGAATATACATCCATACACTTGGGTACGTGGCGTTATCAGCGCACCGTTTAAAAATGATATGTTGCTATGTAGATATATTTAATATAAGGAATGAGAAATACTATGTTAAACTAATATATTACTGACATGACCTAATTGTATGAAAACATGACCTTAATTGTTTACTGTATCATAAATAATAATGATTTTTAAATTCCAGGCTAACCCTTCGATGATGAATGCTGGTAATAAGAAGAGGAAGACCACTATAACAGACATAACGCACATCTCTGTAGAGAAACTAAAAAAGTCGATGGAACGTCATACATATGAAGTAAAGGTTATTGATGAAAACTTCTTCCATGGACCAAGAGATCTTGAAGCGTCATTCGAAATGGTTGTTAGTGAAGTTGTTGATGCTGTATTAAAAGACTTAGAATATGATAGTACACGTATGAGGGTTGGAATCAATTTCACGTTCGGTGATGATCAGTCACCTGACCGGAAATACTATGTAAACATCAGTTACAGGGATATATTAGACAATATTGCGGTGAAAGAGATGATGAGACGCTTGGAAGGTTCATTCCAGTCCGGTGACAAGGCTACCTTTACCAAATTCAAAGTAGTAGCTACTGTGTTCATGATAGCTAAAGGAAAAGGTAATGACTGTAAAACTGATGCATTCGAGCTGCTAAATGTTAATTTCAAACATCCTTACATTAGTAAAGTTCATCTAGAGAAAGGTCCCGTAGGTTGTGCTTTCAAAGCTGTTGTTCTGTTTAGGAAAATAGCTCGTGAATGTGTCGAGACCAAAAATATTCATTCATATACAATTGAGAAAGCTGCAAAAACATTAGCTAAAGAATGTTGTATGGAATATACAGATTCTTTCATAGTAACTGACTTTGAAAAAATCGAGAATATTGAAAAATGTCGGATAGTCGTGTTTGGTCCTGATGGTAATGGAGTAAAGATACTTTATAATCCATCTAACGAGAACAGAGACGATCCCTTATACATTATCGGTCATGACGGAGTTAATCATTACTATGCTATAACTGAAGATAAGTTAAAGTTATGTTTTGAGAACACCAAGAAAAAGAATGCATATATGAACGGTATCTTTTGCAGTTATTGTTACACATTCAATAGTAATAATATAGCACATAATTAGATTGTGAACATACGGATGTAGATAAAATTAGATGATAAGTTTCTAAGGTTCATTCAATCACGAAGGTGGTATATTCCATGAATGTAATGAATGTAATCGTGAATTTTATAATTCCGATTGTTATAAAAAACACCAAGATAATAATACGTGTAAGAAAATTAAGATTTGTAAACTCTGCCTTGAACAAATAAAGGCTGATCGCTATGGTAGTTTCAAACACGACTGCACAAAAGCTTATTGCAAAACATGCAGTACATTATACGAGCCTAAAGAAGATGAATACCATATATGTTACATGAAGAAAAAGAAAAATAAGAAGAAGGATGATAAGAAAGATACTGATCCAGAGGTTTATACATGTTACTACGATATTGAGACATACCAGGAAGATAAAGGTTATGATGATAAAGGAAGAAGAATAATAGAATTGAGTCCTTATTTACTGGTATAGATGATATGCGAAATGTGCACAGATAAGGAAGGTGAGCAGGTATGCTCACATTGTGGTCCAAGAACAAGAACATTTAAATTGGAGGCTGAAAAAGGACCTGTAGGAAATTTCATCGATTTTCTAATGGACTTTTCAAGTAAAAGACCTAAATCAAAAGTAATTGTGACAGCACATAATGGTGGTAAATTTGATCACCAGTTCGTATATGCATCACTACTGACCCACCCCAGTTCAAAATCTATCAGCAGCAATCCTATAAAAAGAGGCAATAAAATCATATCAATGGGAACGAATGGAAATATAGTCTTCAGGGATACATTATTATTTACACCATGTGCATTGAAAAGCTTGCCTAAATGCATGGGTGTCTGTGAAAAAGACAATTCCAAGGGTTTCTTTCCCTATACATTTTTAAATGAAGACACCTTAAATTATAAAGGACTTATTCCAGATAAGAAATTCTTCGAAATAGAAAAAATGTCAACAGATGAAAAGCAAGCATTTGAAGAGTATTATAATAAGTTTATAGGTAAAGAATACAATATTTTTGAAGAATGTGAAAAGTATTGTGTACAAGATGTTAATATACTAAGAAAATGTTTTGAGAAGTTTAGGGGCAGTTTCATTAAAGAATTTGATATAGATTGTCTAGATAATAACACAACAATTGCATCTTTATGCTTTACACTTTATAAAAATGTGTTTATGCCTGAGGAAAAAATTACTATTCTAGGTCGAGAGAACCCTAAACCTTTCACCTATGAAGCAATTCGCTGGCTTATGTATCAGGAAAAATTGAACAATATAAACATAAGGCACGCTCGCAACGGTGGAGAGAAAGGGTTCAAAATTAAGAACAAGTGGCTTTATCCTGATGGGTTTGGTTATGTAAAAGGAGTGAAAACTGCTTTCCTATATCATGGTTGTGCATGGCATGGACATAAAGGTTGTAATAAAGGAAAAGGTACGCTGCATAGCGTATCGGCTGTTGATCGTTACAATCTCACCATGAAACAAGAAGATAGGTATAAAGAAGCCGGTTTTAATGTCATACGTGTGTGGGAATGTGAATGGAAGGTACAAAAGACCCAGATCATTCAAGATCCTAATCATACCGATGAAAATATAAGCATTAGTGAATATATTCAACGTCTTAGTAATGATGTTGTTAACAACAGACTCATAATTGATAATTCATTGCTTGGAGGCCGTACTGAACCCTTCGTACATTACTATCCTCCAACTAAAGGGCAGAAGATCATGTATTTAGACTATACATCACTTTATCCTTATGTTCAGAAGCGAATGAAATACCCTTGTGGTCCCCCTGAAAAACTAATAGGTGATAAAGTACCAGATATTGAATCATTCAAGAATGGACTCAATGACAAATATTTCGGCGCAGCTTACATTAAGATTCTTCCTCCTCAAGACTTATACATCCCTGTCCTCGCTGAACGAACCAAAAATAAACTAATATTTCCACTCTGTGTAAAATGTGTTAAAGATAATAGCTCGAAATGCAATCATGATGAGAATGAACGAGCCATTGAAGGTGTATACACAACACCTGAAATTCAATTGGCAATAGAGATGGGTTACGAAATACTTAAAATATTTGAAGTTTGGACGTTTAAAGAGAAGGAGTTTTTATTTGAAGGATATGTGAACCACTTCCTAAAAATAAAGACAGAGGCATCAGGTCTACCAAATAATATTCACGAGGATGATCCTGATTTCGAGGAAAAACTTAAAGAGTTTATCCGTCTTTTCAAAGAAAAGGAAGGTGTCGAACTTGATATTAACAATATCAAGAAAAATCCTGGGATGCGATTCATTGCAAAATTGTGTCTCAATTCTCTTTGGGGAAAATTTGCTCAAAATACACCTACAAGAGAAGATGTAGTATGTACTAGTGATAAACAAGTATGGGAACTAATAAACCAAAGCGATATTGAAGTCCCTAGCGTTATTCCAATAGGCAGTAAATATGTTGTGACAGTTGTAAAAAATGCGCTAGCCGAACGATCGTCAACTGCTACAAATATTCCTATTGCTTCATTTACGACTGCATATGCCCGTATAAAATTATACGAGTTACTTAACAAAGTCAAACAAAGGGCATTGTACTGCGATACAGATTCTTGTATTTTTGTCGCTGGTGAAAACGATGAAGTTCCTGAAACAGGAAACTTTTTAGGTGAACTAACAGATGAAATAGCAGATTACGGTCCTGGAGCCTACGGTGATTCTTTTGTATGTACTGGACCTAAGTCTTATGCTGTTAGAATAAGAACTGCAGATGGAAATATAAAATATATTGTAAAGGCCAAAGGCCTTACAATCAATAAAGATACAAAAGATACGATCAATTTTCAAAAACTGCTAAAGTTGGTGTATGATCATAGTTCTGAAAATAGTATAGGTCACGATGAGTCGTTATATGATGATATCAAAAACCATGATGTTACAGTGAAAGCAATGAATGAAATACAATTGGATAATATCGATGAAGATGATGTACGAAACGATGACCTGCCTCATAAAAAGGCAGCTCGAATAGACGAATCACAGAATCCTAATGCTAATTTACACGGGAGTAACAGAGGAGGGTTATGCTATAGTATTCCTACTACAACTTTTCAACCCGGAAAATATGGAGGTGTTAGTATTGTATCCGGGGTCAAGATGATGCAACATACAGCTGATAAGCGGTTTTCTATCAAAAATTCTTTTCGAACAGCATCCTATGGGTTTAAGGGCACTTTAATCTCCATTTAATATATTATAAATATCCATCTATGTTTATTGTACAATGTTTAATGTTTTCTATGTACAAATATTCTGAATAATAAAATGTAAATAACAAATTTATTTTATTACCTCTATTTATTATCAACCTTTGCGATAATATAGAAATGTGTGTGTGTGTGTGTGTGTGTGTGTGTGTGTGTGTGTGTGTGTGTGTGCAGAATCTAACGAATGTGCCTTAAAGTGTTGATCGTAAGAGCTCTTGATTAAGAATGATCCATCGAGTAGCTCGTCGATTTATATATAACTCAGCACCCAAATCTATACAGTGTTGTCAAATCGCATCTGTATGATGCGCTGTTGCCAAACCTACCAGTTTGTTTAATAAATATAATAAGTATTACATCACTTTATGCAAGTGGCTATAGCATAAAATCATTTTCATGTTTCGTGTTGTTATTTTCTGAAAGGGCGCGGGAGTCTAAAACGGAATAAGCCTAAAAATATTTCATGTTACCTTCTGAAAGTGTTCGATGTAAGTGTGTGTGTGTGTGTGTGTGTGTGTGTGTGTGTGTGTGTGTGTGTGTGTGTGTTCATATACATATATAGTTGATATAATAATAATAATAATAATAATAATAATAATAATAATAATAATAATAATAATAATAATAATAATAATAATAATAATAATAATAATAAAACTATTGTTTAAGATAAAAACATATGTTAAGTAAGGACAAAAGGGGAAACAAAGTAATAAATCTCGTTACCATTCTCATGTGTCAAAAGATATTAAGAATAATTAAGATAAAAACAGATGTTAAGTAAGGACAAAAGGGGAACAAAGTAATAAATCTCGTTACCCTTCTCATGTGTCAAAAGATATTGTGAGAAAAGTAATAAATCTCGTCGCCCTTCTCATGTGTCAAAAGATATCGGGAACAAAGTAATAAATCTCGTTACCCTTCTCATGTGTCAAAAGATATTAAGATTAATGAGTCATTCCTCGAATTTCATTGGTTGTCCGTGATGGCATAGCAAATACAATTCTCTGATTGGCTATCCCTTGAGCGTAACAAGATTACGTAATGTTTAGGTGTCGGGTAGAGAGCAATTTACCTACCAACGTTTTAGTTGTGGACCTGCAGGCAAAGTGATCGCACGCGTTATTGGTGTTGTGAGATCTATGTGGAATAATAATAATAATAATAATAATAATAATAATAATAATAATAATAATAATAATAATAATAATAATAATAATAATAATAATAATAATAATATTTTTGGTCGGTCGTGTATAGTAAAGATTGAGATTGCTATGTTGAGTTCTGCTGGTAAGTTCAAATTTCTAATTTTAGTTAATTGTTAACGAATGCTGTATGTCAGTTAGGTTAGGTTGAGATATATTTTTGCTTAGTTTTCTATTACAATGTTAATGTAAAATTAACATTAATATTTTAGAGATATATTTGAAAAAAGTATTTTCATTTAACTCGAACGTTTGATATATTTAACAACAAATAACAAATAAATAAATAAACAACAACAAATAATAATAACAATAAATAACAATAAATAAATAAATAAATAAATAACAACAAATAACAACAACAACAACAACAACAACAATTCAACAACAACAACATCAACAACTGCAACAAATGCAACAACAACAGCAACATTTCAACAACACCAGCTACAGCAAAGAATTTATTTTATGTTATATGTTATACAAAATATGACTTGAATCAATAGATCACATAGATCAATCGATCAATAGATCAATAGATCAATAGATCATGGAAGGTAGGAGGGTGACTGGTGTGGGCTGTCACTAACTGATTTATCGATTTACCGTTTTAAAGTATGCAAAACATAACAATTTTAAGAAAAGTGACTTGAATCAATAGATCAATAGATCAATCGATCAATAGATCAATAGATCAATAGATCAATCGATCAATAGATCAATAGATCAATAGATCATGGAAGGGTAGGAGGGCAGTTTGATTAACTGATTTACTGATTTACTGCTTTAAAGTATGTAAAATATAAATTTTTTGTTATAAACATGAAAAGAATAAATTTTTTAGTAAAAACAAAATGTTTAAAGAAAACAAAACAAAATAAATAAAAGTTTTTGTGTTATGTTGTACAAAATATGACTTGAATCAATAGATCAATAGATCAATAGATCATGGAAGGGTAGGAAGGCAGTTTGATTAACTGATTTACTGATTTACCGTTTTAAAGTATGTAAAATGCAAATTTTTAAGTTATAGCATAAAAAGAATAAATTTTTAGTAAAACAAATGTTTAAAGAAAACAAACAAAATAAATAAAAGTTTCTGTGTTTTTAATAAAATATGACTTGAATCAATAGATCAATAGATCAATAGATCATGGATGGGTAGGAGGGCAGTTTGATTAACTGATTTACTGATTTACTGCTTTAGGGTATGTAAAAATGCAAATTTTTTAAGTTATAAACATAAAAAGAATAAATTTTTTAGTAAAAACAAAATGTTTAAAGAAAACAAAACAAAATAAATAAAAGTTTTTGTGTTATGTTAAACAAAATATGACTTGAATCAATAAATAGATCAATAGATCAATAGATCATGGATGGGCAGGAGGGTTGTTTGATTAACTGATTTACTGATTTACTGCTTTACTGATTTACTGATTTACTGATTTACTGCTTTACTGATTTACTGATTTACTGATTTACTGCTTTAAGGTATGTAAAATGCAAATTTTTTACGTTATAAACATAAAAAGAATAAATTTTTAAAAACAAAATGTTTTAAACAAATAAAAGTAATTAAAAAATTTAAATTGAAAACAAAAATTAAAAACAAAGAATGAAACTTATAAAACTTATAAAATGAAACATATAAAATAAAAATAGCAAACAATATATTTTAGTTGACGATTATAAAAAGAAAACGAGATTTTGAAAATAGAAATGTCAGTCTCTCTGTCTCCTTTCTCCATCCTTCCTCCTTCCTTCCTCCTTCTTCCTCCTTCCTCATTCCTCCATCTTCTCTTATGCACTCCGTGCATTTAAACTTCTTTTATTTCAGTTAGGGACCCACCTCCGGCGGGTTCCAAACACCATTCTTCCACCTTTCTCGTTCCTCCTTCTTCCTCCTTCCTCATTCCTCCTTCTTCTCTTATGCACTCCGTGCATTTCTACTTCTTCTATACATTATGCAAATTTCAACCTTCTACGACCATTTCCAGATTTTGGAACTCAATCCCATCACACGTTGGACGTTGCGGTGCGGTGCGGTGCGGTGCGGAGCACTGCGGTGCGAGGCAGAGTGATGACGCATACGGCGCGGGACATGCACGATTAAAAATAATAATCGCTAATTAAACATTTACTATTTATTTATTTCTATTTTAATTTTATTTTAATTTTAATTTTATTTTAATTTTAATTTTTTAATTTTATTTTAATTTTAATTTTTTAATTTTATTTTAATTTTTTTATTCCATTTTCCAGTTTCCAGGAAGCCACTTTCCAGTTTCCAGGATTCCAGTCCCCTCCAATATTACACTGTAACTACAGCGATATATCGAACGAATGTTATTAATAATTTTCTTTCGATTATATTTTTCAGTCAACCAGAGCACGTAGAAAGACGATTTAAACATCGATATAGGGGTAAAAAACATCGATAAATCGATTGAAACCATCAGAAATGATCTATCGATTATTTAAAACCTTCTAGGAATCAAACCCTTTGGGTAAAACCTGAGTTCAGGCCAAAACCTCTGAAGTCGGTCTTCCAGACCTTAAATTCGGTCTCACCGACCTTGAAAACCCTAACCTTGACACGTCAAGCTTGAAAAACCGGATGTTGCAAAATGTTGCTTTGCAACATGTGCAACTTCCGGTTGCAACTTCCGGTTGCGGCATTTTAGCGGAGGTTTACCACCCTATACTACTGACATGACTTACGATTGAAAAGAAACATAAATATAAAATTTTAAATACAAATATTTTTATTTTGAGGATGCCACTTCTTCGTCCGACCGTACAATGGATGTTGGCGAATCTTCATCTGAATCTACAAACAACCGCCTTCGCTTTGCAGACGGTGATAGTGATGTAGTTGGTGTAGAATCTGAAGTTGATGGCAGGACAGACGTTTCAATGGAAGTTTGCAATGGTGCTCTATTGAAGAATGACATCAAAGAAGCCTGTCCCATAGAGTGCCTCTTCTTCTCGAGTAAAACTTGTTTATAAAATGCAATGGCATTTGTTATGACAGTATTAACTTTTGACAATCTTTCAAAGTTTAACTTAATAAATTTATTATACAGTATAAAGTTTGGAAAATTGTAAGATAGATGCAAAGCAGTTTGGCGATAGCGTCTGTTCGTTCGTTTCCTTCCGCACAACACTGAGTAGTTAAGAGCGCCGTTATTGCGAAACGCCGTTAAGCGAGTAGCCGTTATTGCGAGGTGTTACTGTATATATATATATATATATATATATATATATATATATATATATATATATATATATATATATATATATATATATATATATATATATATATATATATTATTATATATATAAATATATATATATATTTATATTTATATTTATATATATATATATATATATATATATATATATATATATATATATATATATATATATATATTATATATATATATATATATATATATATATATATATATATATATATATATATATATATATATATATATATATATATATATATATATATATATATATATATAACTCTATAACACTATAACAACTCCCAGGAAGAGCTTTCGCCCTGTCAGTTGGTCCAGCATCTTCTTCTTCTGGCCCGAAACTCTTAACAATAGAGCACTCTAGAAAAATCATTTCTCGGCGCAATGGTTTCCGACGCCTGTCCTCGAGTTAAACACTCTCAGGTAGGGTTTTCGCCCTTTCAGTAGAACAAGAATCTTCTTCCATTAGGCCTCAAAACTCGTTCTCCCAGAGATCTCCAGAGGATCTTGCTTCTAGGCGCAAAAGATTCCAACGCTGGTCCAGGAGTAATACAAGCAAAAGGAAAGGACCGGGTTGCTAGCCCTGTCACCCTATAACCATGCGAAGAAAATCTTCATATGTCATGACCGTTGCGAAACAACCAATCTTCTCGAGCGCAAATCATTTAAATATATATATATATATATATATATATATATATATATATATATATATATATATATATATATATATATATATATATATATATATATATATATATATATATATATTATATATATATATATATATATATATATATATATATATATATATATATATATATATATATATATATGAATATGTGGTCCCTCAGTTTCGCTCCTATTAGAAGTGGGCGACCCGAGGGAATGCAGCTACGGCAGCCAGGTGGGACCAAAGTACCCTGAAAGAAATAATACTGATGTTATATATTTAGATTGTTATATTCGGAAAACCCACTAATAGTTATCAAACAATCTCTCTGTAAAGACTAGAAATCTGACCTTTGAAGTTAAAGGAATGGTTGAACCATAAAAGGTTAGATTCTCGGGGAGAAAGTGGCAGGCCCTTCGGCTTCAATTTTTCCGAAATAGTACTGCAGAGGTTTAGGCTGGTGAGAAGCGGAATCCATGAGAGTTACCCCATTGTGAAATGTTTTCAATTTATAATGGAATTGGAATTCAAGAAATGATAGCCTGGCACCGACAATGTATAACGTCAGGTCATCAACATACAGGGAAAACTTGACTATCGCTGGAACGGTAGTAACGATGCCATTGAATCCGAGAGCAAATAACAATCCACCAAGGACAACACCCAGCGGAACATCGTCATACGGAGTAAAGTGTCATGATAGAACAGACTAGAACCGGACCTGGATGGATCTGTCTAAAAGAAGGCATTGTGTAAAGTGAGGAAGCTGTCCTTGGAAAAAGAGCACGTGGAGTATAAAGAGGACCTCAGTTCTCCACTTTGTATCATATGATTTTTCAGACACAAAAAAGACACCAAGAATCATTCCGCCAGTTGAGAAAGTTTCTGAAAATTCATCGTCCAGTCTTAACAATGAATCAGCGGTCGAACGATTTTTGCCCAAGCCAAACTGAAAGTTTGAAAAAGTCTGACGACTCGACAGAACAGGGAGAAGGTGAACTGCAACCATTTTTTCCATTAATATTGCAAGTATTACAGGTCACCTAAGTTGGTCTTTCGTTTTCCGTTAATTTCGGATTTTTCCCAGGTTTGAGAATAGGGATTGCAAAAGCTGTTGCCCAAGCATATGGAAAGGAAGATTCGATCCACATCCTGTCATACAGACAGATCCAGCAGGAACGCTGATGTAAATGGGTGAATGTGACGTAGTATTATTTACGAGATGACATCTGGGCCAGGGGACAGTCTTTGCTATTCAACAATGCACTTTGATACTCTGTAAGTTTTAAGAGACGGTTATAGTTATGATCTTCCTTTTTCGCTGTTGAATTTTTTGAAAGGCTTCACGATAGCGGGAAGAGCTCGAGTGGCTAGCAAAGTTATAGTCTAATACATCCGCAACAACTGCTGGAGCAGAGATCGTGTCTGTTATATCAGGCCCATAATGGAGGACTATGTGTGAAGAGCATTTGGAGGAACTATATATTTTCTGTACAACTATCTACACTGAAGAAAGGCTAGGTTGTTAGTTGACAGTCCAAATATAAGTTCGAAAGTATTGTTTACGCATGTGGCGATTGATTCGACGAGATCTCGTCACAGTTGCCTTGAAAATAATCATGTTTTAGGTGATGCGGGTTCATTTATATTGTCTCAATAGTTTCTTCTTTTCCCGGTTAGCTTGTGAGCACTACTGGGACCACCAAGTTGTTGTGCCAAACGCTTGGCTGAGGAAGACCACGGGATGTAAGTTTCTGCTAATGTAACGATAATTGCTGGAAGAAGTTAAATGCCACGACCATGGTCGGAAACCTCTCATTGAAGGGAGAAAGTAGGACAGATGTGGCCTGATAAAAAGGGACACACTCCGCTCGATCATTTTGCGAGCGAGAATGGGGTTCAAACATTAGAATCGGTGTGAGTTCATGTAAGGCTATCGGGTAATAGTCGATGTCGTAAAAAATAATCAAAGCAATCAGCGTGAGTTAATTCATGTAAGGCTATCGGGTAATAGTCGATGTCGTAAAACTAATCAAAGCGCGACCATGTGAAGTGATCCATAAGAGAATTTGAACAAAAGGAGATATCTATGCAAGTAGAGGAGTGTGTGTATCTAATCGTTCATATGTAGAGAGTCTAGTGTTAAGGGGAGGGTTTGATTTATACTCCGGGTTAAGCTCCATTTAATCCCAAACTTAAAATGGATCCGATATTCTTAATTTTCAGTCAATTTTGATCAAATTAAAAGTAAACAGCAGCTTTTTCTGACGTCTAAAAAGTGGCTTTCGAGTGTTTTTCTGGGTCGGTAGTCATTTATTTTGTATTTTCATTTTTTGAAAACCTATGTTTTTTTGACATTTTTCGGTACTAGTCCTATAATTTTATTCGAAGTGACTTCAAACTTGAGCTATACGAAAATTGGACTATTACCTAAAATATGCTGGAAAGAAATATTGATATTTGATCCCAAATCCAAACAATGGTCGATTTTCAAAACCTACTCTTTTTATTTTTGGTTTTGAAATTGAAAAATTGCGATTTTTTTTTTTTTTTTTTTTTTTTTTTTGATTTATTTGAATGAAATTTTCAGGGTATTTGAAGTCGGAAGAGATAAAAAAAAATTATTTAGAAATTTTTTTTTTGTATTTACAGTAGTTTTGGATTTGTCCTTCAAACAAATTTTTTCAAAAATTTTTTTGGGAATTTTCTAAAAAAAATTTTTTGAGTATGCAAAAAATTATCAGTAAAAAGGATGTATCTCGCCCTACTATATACGCCCTGAAGATTTGATGTTGATCGGATATGTATATAAAAAATAACATTTCACTTTTTCAAAAAAATTATTTTTTGAAAAAGTGAAATATTGAGATTTTTTTTCTACTCATCCGATCAACATCAAATTTTCAGGGCTTATATAGTCGGACGAGACAAATCTTTTTTACTTAGATTTTTTTTCTTTTGTATACTCCCAAAAAAATTTTTTTAAATTTACAAAACATTTTTTTTCGAAAATTTGTTCCAAGGACAAATCCAAATCTACTGCATATACAAAAAAAAAATTATCTAAATAAAAAATGTGCAACTCCCCCGACTACAAACGCCCTGAAAATTTCGGGCAGATCGGATGTACAGAAATTTTTTTTGTTGTTGCAGTTTTTCAATTTTGAAAAAAAAAAAAGTATGTTTTGAAAATCGACCATTGCTTAGATTTGGGGTCAAATAGCAATATTTCCTTCCATCAGATTTTGGATAATAGTCCAATCTTTGTTTAGTTCAAGTTTGGAGTCATTTAGAAAAAAAGTTGTAGGTCGAGTATCGAAAAATGTCAAAAATATAGGTTTTCAAAAAATGAGAATACATAATAAATGACTACAGACACAGAAAAAAAACACCCGAAAACGACGTTATAGGCGTCAGAAAAAGCTGGGATTTGTATTTTATTTTAACAAAATTGGGTAAAAATTAAGTATTGTTTGTCCATCTTAAGCCCGAACCAAAATCAAACCTTCCCCGTAATAAGGCATCCCATGGAAAAGGGGGCTAGGAGATCGACAAGGGTCTTATCCTTGGGATAGGTCACAGAGTCACCCCATAGATGTGACCAAGGTTGAAATCTCCTAATAGGACAACCGGAAAGGAAGTTGCATGAAAAGGTCGACTAAGAAAACCTTAGTGGACTTACAACTGGAAGCCAAGTCTAGTTAGAAGAGAGACAGTCTTTTTATATATATATATATATATATATATATATATATATATATATATATATTTTTATATATATATATATATATATATATATATATATATATATATATTTATAAAAGATATATATATATATATATATATATATATATATATATATATATATATATATATATATATATATATATATAAGTTATTAA
Organism: Trachelipus rathkii; assembly: GCA_015478945.1. NCBI lineage: Eukaryota > Metazoa > Arthropoda > Malacostraca > Isopoda > Trachelipodidae > Trachelipus > Trachelipus rathkii. The sequence goes on along the minus strand of JABUQX010003406.1, from coordinate 27,748 downwards.
AGAAAGTAATAGTGGAGTATATATATATAGTATATATATATATATATATATATATATATATATATATATATATATATATATATATATATATATATATATATATATATATATATATATATATATATATATATATATATGTTATCGGTGACTTCTATCATGATGGTTGGAAGAGATCGCGATGGGATAGTTGAAGTCCACGAAGTTCATATCTGTGGACGCGGTTGGTCGCTGGAAGAGCAACCCGAATGCCTATTATTAGAAGAGGTAGTAATGTCAGTATCCACCGAGCAAGCAGATTCAGAACTGGGTGGTAAGAATGGAGCTGATTCTGTGGAGACAGTGTGGGAAGGTGTCATCGGGAAAGAGTCATCTTTTTGCGATGGCGTTGGTGTGATGAGGATAGGATCTACCATTAGGTTAACAGGAAAAGCGGTCTCTGATGGGTGAGTTGAAGGGACACTCAGCTGTTCCCAGAGATTCTGTGAAACACAAAAGTTAAGGGCTGGAGGAGTTAAGATATAAGTCCCCTTTCATGACGTCGGCTATAGCGGAAGGCTTGGAGTGTTTGCGGTGTTCGTGTTGAACAGTTTTCCATTCAGCTCTCTTAGAAGCGCAAGAAGTGCTTGAAGAAGAGGGGATCGTCACATCAAGCTCTATTTGGAAACTGGGATCCATGTGATCCGGCAGTATATAGAATCCTTTAGGGAGTGCTGTGATATGAAACTCGAAGAAAGGATTGTGGGAGGATTCGGAAGAGTTAGAATAAACCAGCAAGCTAGCAGAGGGTTGGTTGGTGTGTTGTTCGGCAGTTGTGGTTGATTGAGCACATTCTATTCATGTCGATATTTTTGTCTCGATAATAGATCTGTAGCGGGGGTCTCTTCTGAGTTGTATTTTTACAACGAGGGTCAATGTGTGCTGCATTAGGAATTCAGATGCTTTATATTTTAGCGAATAATTCTTGGTTTGGTGCCTAATCTTTTGTTTCTGCTCAGAAAAAAATCGTTTCAGAGGTAAGAGTAATGGTGGGAGACATATTATGGGATTTAGACGCATGCCTTTTAAGTGGGCTTGGCTAACTCATGCGGGGTGGAGGGGTAGGGAACAAAGTTTCTCTGCAGTAAGCGCTTTCCGAGCTTTGTAATGGGTGAGTACACTTAATTTCGTCGCTGGTTAGTCGAAAATCAGCTGTCACAGTAGTGTTGTTGACGGCATCATGGGCTGGAGATTGGATCGCAGGCTGCTTCCGGACTATTTGAGTAGTCTGTAATATAGGCGATGCAAGAGGGAAGGTTGCACCAACTACATGAGTCCCGCTGGAGTTGATGGATTGAGTTCTTCTGGAATGGAGTGGTGTCGGTGAGTTAACTTACGAGGAAACGGAAGCTGTTGAAATTGCAGCATAGGATTGCCTTTGTTGTGTATTATGTTGGTCTTTGAACTGGTATATGGCATCTCTCTTGCTCAATTTTTGCATGGTACATAACTAATATTTTCTGTTCGAGTGGTAGGACGGGCATTTTAAGAAAGAATCGCTGTGTTGTCTCATCCATTCTCATATAAATAAACACGTAAAACCTCAGGTTTTGCAGTTTGGGGTGCTTTTGCAGAGAATATGAAATTCTTCCCCGCAAATAGCGCAGATTTCATTTGGTGCCCTACAGAATTTTCGGGGATAACCAAACCTCTGACACTTAAAGCAACGTCTGGGTCGGGGAATAAACGGACTAACACAGTAACCTGTAAACCCGATTCTCACCTTTGTAGGTGGAAAAGAGGTGTTAAAGGTGAGGAGCAAGCGAGGAATTGGGGTGTCAAGCGAGTCTTGACGTGGTTGAAACCTTTATAAACTTGCAACAGATATTCTCTTCTCTTAAATATGACTTAACATTGAAAAATCTTTATGAAATTGAAACTCTCCCGTCACGTTAATGAGAAACGTGTCCCTTCCCGTTCAAGCTACTTCCCGGAATTAAAGTTCGATCTTGTCATCCTTAGCCTCTCTTGGAGATATCCCTCTTATTGCCACTCCTGGCGAAAGAATAACGCATTCAAAATCATTTTATTCTCCCTTGCAGAAAACAAAGACATTGCGTCTTTGTTTTCTGCAAGGGAGAATAAAATGATTTTGAATGCGTTATTCTTTCGCCAGGAGTGGCAATAAGAGGGATATCTCCAAGAGAGGTTATGGATGACAAGATCGAACTTTAATTCCGGGAAGTAGCTTGAACGGGAAGGGACACGTTTCTCATTAACGTGAAGGGAGAGTTTCAATTTCATAAAGATTTTTCAAGTGCATCGCTAAAAATGATGATTCTATGGTCGTCAAAAAGTTTAGAGGTGGTTAAGCACAATAAGTAATGCATCGGGAATGATGTGTCCGCTGGCAATTCCGAGGAAGGGACCAGCATATGGAATAAACAAGTCCAGTAATTAATGCAGGGTCAGTTACGATTTTATCTAGTAGATTCCGGGGCATATTTAAAACAACTTCCATAATATTTAAGGTTAAGGGGTCCCCGCCTGGGTGCCGAGTCTATGACTCTATGAGGTTTGTACCCGGAAGACCACCCTAAACCATGGGGCACCTCACATTATAGGTGTTCCAGAGGGGTTAGGGAAAAAGTATCAAAAATGATGCTAGATCGTATTAACCAAAGCACGAACGAGTGATGTGGCTCACACCACACCCAGTCAGCACAAATGAAGCCGGGTACCCCTCCCATAAGGATGGGTGACAGCTGCGTT
>JABUQX010003406.1:10000-20000 GCA_015478945.1 Trachelipus rathkii | reverse complement strand
ATATTATATATAATATATATATAATAATATTAATATATATATATATATATAAATATAGCACGGTAGGCACCCCCTTGCACAAGAACCACGAGCCGCCACTGATCAGGCCAGTAGTGTAAAACCAAAAAAGTAGACGAATCGGAAATAATTGTTACAAAGATCTTTAATGTTTTAGATGGCTTACTTGTGGGCCCACACTATGACTATCCTGGTTCCCCCCTCCCCCCGGCGGAGGTGTGTTTAAGTGGTAGGGGGTAAATATGTACCCCCAAAAGGGGTATGTTTGCGGTTTTACGGTTATATCTCGTAATGGACTCACAATATCGAAACCATGCCCTACTTATTTATTTATTTATACATGGTCGTGGCATGGCCTTAACATAATTTTTTCTGTTTTTTCGGGGGCCCCCCCACAAACTTAACAATAGTTTTTGGTTTAAAAACTTGTATTTAAATCATAAAATTAATATAATTGATTTAAAATATAAGTAAATGAATATATAGAAAATAATATATGGTACATATGAAACAAAAATAAAACAAACTAAAATAAAATAAAGTAAAATAAAGTAAAATAAAATAAAATAAAATAAAAATTAAGAACTAAAATAAAATAAATTTAAATAAAATAAGTAAAAATACTAAATAATGTAATAAAATAAAAATAAAATAAAATACGGATAAATCATTATAAAATAAATCCAATAATATATATAGGAAGCACAAAAATAAAACAAAATAAAATAAATAAAGTAAAACAAAGTAAAATAAAATAAAATGAAAATAAAAAAATAAAATAAAATTAAAATAAAAAATAAAATAAGTAAAAATACTTAAATACTAAATACAGCTATACACAATTATAATGAAATATAAACATATTTATGAATATATAGTAAATATATAAAACAAGAAAATAAAAGAAAATAAAAGAAAATCAGATGAAATAAAATAAAATAAAATACGGATAAATCATTATAAAGTAAAACTATATAAAATAAAACATTTATGAACTGGCCTTATGTGACTAGGAGTGATCATTTAATATATTTATTTTAACTGTCTACATGTACTTTTCTAAAATTTCTATTAAATTATATAAAAAATAAAGAAATAAGAAAATTATACAAACTTACAACTAATGAGATTAAAAGGAGTATCTGCACTTTCCTAAAATTACTGTTAAATTGTATAAAAATAAAAAAATAAAAAAAAGCAAATATACAACTAATATATAGTAAAATAGTGCAAACATAAAGTGATTATTCTAATTCACAGACATTTCATTTATTTGAGGTAGCATAGCACATTTAATATAAAGACAATAATATTAAAAAAATATATATATCATTAATACAATTAAATAGCAAAATAGCTATTATATACTATTTGATTGCGATAATTTGACTGAACCTGAGAGAATAATTTTAAATTTTAGTAGCACTATATAACAACTTCTAGTGGCTTCAGCACTGCCAACATCATCTTTTTATTTTAAATTTTGATGCATTTTTTATAGAATATCTATTTGTCTTATAAATAATAGCATCTTTCTCAATATTACCAGTGGCTCTATCACTACCACCATTAATTCTTAGCCCTATAAATATTATTATTAGTTAATTTATTATTATTATTTATTTTATTATTACGCTTATTTTATTATTACAACAGTATTATTATTATTATTATTATTATTATTATTATTATTATTATTATTATTATTATTATTATTATTATTATTATTATTATTATTATTATTATTATTATTATTATTATTATTATTATTATTATTATTATTATTATTATTATTATTATTATTATTATTATTTGAAATTAATATTATCATTTCTTATTGCAATTTTAATATTATATCTCCCATTTTCATTATTGTTATTGTCATTTGTTGAAGACATCCTTTTTTCCTCTTCTTCCCCACATCTTCCACAAAATGTATTTAACTTCCTCTATGTTGTGATATTCAAATAGCCATCTCCCAGCAACCTCGTTTAGGTCCTCTGCATGTGTCTTTTGGAGTTCAATGGATTAATATCTAGAGCGTTCATATTCTGGCAGATACAAATTGAAATGTATAGGTCTTCTCAACTCCACAATATGCCACAGTTACGTTTCGCACTCTGTAGACTTTTTCTTCCATTTTAGGTTCAAAGTATTGGATCTGGCCCTGAAAAATATCACGGAGTAGAAGTAGTTGTCGTAATCTGAGCTTTCTTCAATTCCTATTTCATCTTCTGTAAAATTTGTAGACTTTCTTGGCTTTCCTATCTCATAATCTTTCCATTGATGTAGGTTCACGCTTTTACTTTTTTAGCGATCTCTTTCTTGTCTAGCCTTTCTATTGCTACTATGTCCATCATAACTTTGTCCACGTAGCCAAGTGCAGTCTTCCACCATTTTTCCATTTCTGCTTCTTTTTTTTCAAGTATGTGCTTTAAGATTTCTTTCTTCCTTCTGATTATTGATTCATTTAAATTAAACTTGTTTAGTTATTATTCTTCCCTGCATTGATGATTGCTCCAAATCTACTTCCCCTCAGAGCTTGCAATTTGGGGTGTACCTAGTCCCTCCTAGTATCTTTCGGTATACTGTGTTTTCAATGTTTGCAAACAATATCTATTTCTTGTTTTGTGAAGCACATTACATTGGATCCATATAAGATTGTTAGGAGTTTAGCCACAGTTTTTCCACTAGTTATATGTTTTCCCTATTAAGCAGTTTGTTGTGCAGCTCTTCTCACATTACTGAACCTGTTGGCTAGCCAAGGTGTGGGCCTTATTTATGAGATGCAGCTTCTGAGCCTTAAAACATGATTTTTTATTGTTTATATATAAGCCTAGGTATTATTTTATTTTGCCCACCACTTTGATTCCTTCAATCTCCGTTGGTGTGGTTGTTCCATATTAAAAATCAATACATTTACATTTTCTCTTGTGTTTATTTCTAGACCACATTCCCCACTTGTATCTGTAGATAATGTCCTAATATTCGCAGACTGCATCGTTTACATCTTTCTGCTAAGATCAGGCCATCATCAGCAAAGAATAGACTTTATTTTTATGGAACCATTGTTGAATCCCCTTTCTTTCTCCAGTTCCTTAATTACTTTGTAAGTAACAAGTTTGAATAATGTAGTAGACCCTGTACACCCTTGCTTTATTCCACTAGTAACTTCCATATCTTACATTTCTATTTCACTTCAACTTAATGTACGTATTTGTCATCTGTAATTATACTTGTGCAATGGTGCTTATTATTTCATGGTGGACCTTGTACTCTTTAAGATCTCTTATCAGTGATTCCCTACTTACTGAGTCAAATGCCTTTTTGAAGTCTATAGAAACTACAATTAGTGGTAGGTGTCTTCTGTATGATTCTTCCACGCAGTATTGAAAAAGAAAAAGATTATCCTGAATTCTTGCGCCTTCGTGTGACACCTGATTTGATTTTTTCTTTATTTCATCACATATTTAACAAGTACTTCAATTTTCATTTTTATTAATGTCATAAATTCGTTTGTAAGGATTGTACCGTTAATGGTATTGATCTGAAATGAATTACAGATTGGATCCTCCATCTTTTTTTTCTTTCATACTTGTTATAGATATTTTCCACGATGTTGGTTTGTGTTCTTTTATTAGTTCCTTATTAAAACAGTTTGTGAGAGCCTCTATACACTGTTCACTTCTGATTAATATCTTATATAGTTCTGCCTTTAGACCATCTGGCCCTTCTGCTTTCTTCCCTTTTAGCTTTTGTAAGCACCTTCTGACTTTTATCGGTGGTTATGATCTGGTGTTTTGTTCATGGCGTGTTATCGAATTTTTTTACTCTTTTGCATGTCCATATGTTTCTCTCAGTATGTACAGGAAAAATTGGCAATGTACCCCACTTTGTATCCGTTGGTATCTTTGGCTCGTTAAGTCTTTTGCAATCCTCCTTTGAGTTATCGTCCCATTCTTCTTGCAATTCGTTTTATGTTTAACAATAATTATGGTTTCCAAAATCCAGTGGAAGTTCTTTCCTATCTTCATCCTTTGTATTAGTTACCATTTTCAAAATGAAGTTTAGTCTCCTTCATGGTTCTATCTGCTCCATTAAGCTTCTTTATATTCTCCCATAATTTGTTGTTTTTATCAGATTATATATTTCATTTCTGTAAGTTTTTTCTTCATATTTTGTTATGTTCTTGGTTATAAGTTTCTCACTTTTGCTATTGTTCTTAATTACTGCTTCTCAAAGCACATTTCTGCATGAGTCTTCATGCCCATTTCGTCTTTCTCTACTTAATTTCTCTTCTTATTTTATTTCCTTTCTTAATTATCTTCTGTCATCCATGGACTTTCTATCTTTTTTCCGTTTATTTCTTCTTTTTTCCTGTGTGTTTTTAATAAGGTATCATCTGCTGCCTGTTTAATGATTTTGTTCTCTTCCAATGTATCTACTATTTCATTCTGCATTTTATTTTCCTAGGCGTTGTACATAACTTGTAATCAGAACTGGTTCTGTACTATATATTTAATAGCACTCTCCCTTTTTTAAAATTGCCTTTTCCTCTTTTGTTCCTTAGAACTATTTGGATTAAATTATGAGTCTGATAGATCAAATACTGCCCCTTGGCTTTTCATCTATTTTCAGCCTAGAATAAAAATGTTTATTCATAGCATTATTAGTTAGAACAAAATCTATGAACATTCTCAGTTATTCCTCCTTTGCCACTGTATAGAGTCCATCACACTCTTCAGATGTATTTAAGAGATTCAACTCAAACTCATCTATCCACTCTAAAACCATTTCCCCTTGTTTATCAAGTTGTTGGCTTCCCAACCATGGTAAATGCCCATTGAAATCCCCTAGGATCATGAAATTCTTTTACTCTCATATCTTATCAGTCTTTCGCATTTCTTTTCTTATTATTAATATTTCTATCTCTGGTCTTCTGGCTTGTTCCCTGTTGCGAAAAATATACTAATACAAATTTATATTCTACTTCATGCACTTTAACCCTGAAGTAAAGGATATCATTACGTTTTCCATTTAATTTTTCTACTTCTATATATTTATTTCTCTTATGTATAACCATTAACCCTCCCTCTTTTTTATCCTCTTCCTTTCTATTACTTAAAATTTTGTCTAGGTCATCTCTAACTATGAATCTGTCCTCTGTGAGATGTGTTTCCACTAAAAGTACTATATCATTTTCTGTATTATTAAGAATTCAATCTCAGTAAATTTTGTTTGTGTTAGTCCTTGTATATTAATCATTTTTAATGTTAGCCTATTGTTCATTTCAATTTCTGTTTGTCCGTTATCGTTGCCTTTTCTTAGTGAAAATTTACATTCTTACATATTTTTCCCTGTTTAATGTATAGTCCTTGTTCTCCACTGTTTTCTTTCGTGTAGCTCGTTACTCAGCTGTTTTGTTCCTCTCTTTCTTTTTTAGTTTGATCCGGGTTTATATAGATATTCTTGAAGCGTGCACTGTTTCTTATATTTTTTCCTTTTTTAAGAACATCCCATATTTGATCAGCAGTTTTCATTTCTATAAGTATGGGTCGGGGTCTGGAGTAATGGTTTCCCAGCCTTTTTACCCCTACTATCTCAAACTCTGTTACTCTCACTTCTTTAAAGATTTCAGAACTACAGTTTTTGTCCTTTTGTTCGACCACCTCTAAGTTTGTCTGCTCAATATTCGCTTCTTCTAGATTATAAATTACCAAATTATTTTTCCTTCTCCGTTTGTCTTCAATTTCCAAAAGTTCTTCCTTTACGAGTTCCCCTAGATGTTTCCGGTCTTCTGGTGAATTTTCCCTTCTTTTCATTTCCCTCATTAATTATTTTATTTGGACTTGTTGCTGCTGAAGAAGTTGTTGTTGTTGGTGTATGGTGTTCTGCATTTTTTCCATTCTTTCAACAGATGAAGCTACCATAATCTTCAACACTGTGAAGTCCGTCACAGAGATGGTATTCTCTTTCGGGTTCTGCAAGCAGCTTTGGCAGGTCCATGATACGTTATCCTTTTCGGCTAACATTCTAAATTCATTTTTATTAATATCTGCACAGTTTAGTGTAGCATGGACCCATCCTTTGCATTGGCCACATTCTATGCTTTCCGTTCTCTGGCCTATGTTAAGGTTGTATTTCCCGCACTTATATTTGCCTGAGGGATTCATAATTCAGTAACGTTTAACAATTATTCTATATTATATTCTGATTATGTAACTCAGGTCTTGTATAATGTGATTTATTTCAACAGATAATTAGTTATTTTGCCAAATTATTCAGTTAATACAACACGTTAACTTTTTCATCTCCCGCGTCTGAGTGAGGTACAACTTTTAATAGGACCGTGTCATTCTGCACTAAATGAGACCATGCGCATATTTTTTTGGACCACCCGTTCCCATACTAGTGCTCATTAAAGTCGGAAAAATTTTACATTTCTATAAAAAACTTTCGTTTTAACTTATGGTTTTTGGTTATATATATATATATATATATATATATATATATATATATATATATATATATATATATATATATATATATATATATATATATATATATATATAAAAATAAAAAAAAAACACATTATATATATATATATATACTATATATATTATATATATATATATATATATATATATATATAAGGGACGTATACATAGGGGTAGCTAGCTCCTACCCAATATTTTTGAGTCTTTTTAATAAAATAATTTAAATGGTAAAGTTAGCTAAATTATTACAATTTTATATAAAGTGCAAATAAAACCGATTATAAAATAAATTTAAAGAAAAACAACTACTTTAGTAATAGCAATTATAATAATTAATTTCATTTGGAAATTTTTCTTCCTACTCTGTTCTTAAGAGTAAAATTCTAAGCTATGGGCGTAAATAGATCTTTATATTTCATATATTATTATGTTGGGCCAGGCCAGGCATCATTCTGGGATCAATACCTTGCTGTCACGAGCGAAAAGATACGGAAAATTCACGAAGTACGAAAATTTTCCGGCTCACTTCCCCGTTGAAAGCGTACGAAGAAATTTTGCAAATGTGAAAGAATTTTGAATCTCTTTCTCTCTCTTCTCTCTCTCTCTATCTCTAATATATATATATATATATATATATATATATATATATAGTATATATATATATATATATATTATATATATATATATATATATATATATATAGATGATATGTAAAATATGTCGGATCTTTGTCCTGCGTGTGAAAAGATAATAGAGGAGAATGAGGCAGTGATGTTATATTGTTGATGCGAGGGATGCTAGAGTGCAGCGTGACTTGCAGACCTTCATAAGTTTATTGAGTGGTTTCAATCCCATGATCCTTTCCCTGTTACTAATTTTGTTATGTCCATCAGCAGAGGTGTCGTTGGAGATGAATCAATGAACTGCCACAGAGCATTTGAAATTGGCAATTCCTTAATGCTCGCCCTGGTTGGTTAAACCTTTGACAACATCAAGTTTGTCCGAAAAAAAGAGTAATGAGTATACAAGAATTCAAATCTAAGGTGACCATTGATGGGGAGGATGTACCAATGAACCCTGAAACCATATTCCACCGGATAGCACTCCTTAAGAAATCCGATGAATAGCTTAAAGAATTCTTCCATTATGAGCTGGCACCTGCTTGGCACCGCCTTCTGCGTGTTTTCGACCCTTCCACCATGCACCACTACCTTATAGGTACAGGAGCTGAGATTTCATGTCTCCCTTCAAATGGTCTGGTTCCTCCCGGTACTCAACATGCCCGTTTCCTGTGCGCCGCGAACGTCACTGCCATTGGTACTTACGGTGAACGTTCATGCACCTTCGACCTCTGCCTCAGGAGAGTTTTCCGATGGGTTTTCACAATTGCTGCAGTCACTCAACCAATTATTGGCGCAGATTTTTTTTAACCATCTCCACCTACTGGTGGATCTTCGGAACCAAAGCTTAGTGGATGGCAACACCACCCTTTTCTCCAAGGGCAACATCTCTCCTTCTGTAGTAGGGAACATTTCCGCTGTTTATCCTCCCATTTCTTCTTCTCCCTTCCTCTCTCTCCTACAAAAGGACTTTCCATCACTTCTGCACCCCTGCTCTTCAATTGCCCCAGTTAAGCATTCAGTCCTCCACCACATAGAAACCACAGGTCCTCCGACCTTTGCACGTGCTCGCCGCCTCGCCCCGGAGAAGCTGAAGATCGCTCGTGCTGAGTTTGATCACATGCTTGAGCTGGGAATCGTTCGACCTTCCAAGAGCAGTTGGGCTGCACCCTTACACTTTGTCCCTAAAGTTACCCCTGGGGACTGGCGCCCCTGTGGAGATTTTAGGGCTCTCACCGTGGTCACTGTCCCAGATCGCTATCCCGTCCCTCACATCCAGTCTTTCACGTCCCACCTCAGTGGTGCTACAATATTTTCCAAAATCGATCTGGTCCGCGCCTATCACCAGATCCCTGTAGCACCCGAGGATGTTCACAAGACTGCCGTGATTACACCTTTCGGACTTTTTGAGTTCTTGAGAACCCCCTTCGGTTTACGGAATGCTGCTCAAACTTTCCAGCGGTTCATCGACACTGTCTTGCGAGGGTTACCCTTTTGTTGGGCCTACATCGGCGACCTGCTTATATATAGCTTCCAACCCTGAAGAGGAACAAAAGGAGCACCTTTCTGCTGTCTTCTCCAGACTAAACGAATACGGTATCCGCATCAGCCCGGAGAAGTCCCTTTTTGGTGTACCCTCTCTCCCGTTTCTTGGCCACACAGTCTCTTCTGAAGTGTTCGCCCCCTTCAGAAGCGTGTTGCCGCCATTCGTGCTTTTCCTTTACCCGAGACGCAGAAGCAACTGAGGCAGTTATCGGGATGCTGAACTACTACCATCGCTTTCTACCTGCAGCAGCTGCTGTCCTTCGTCCTCTCACAGAGCTCCTCTGTCCGAAGAAAAGAGGTGTCTCGGTCAAGGTAGAGTGGACGGAAGAAGGTCGTATTGCTTTCACTTCTGCAAAAGACGCACTCGCGGACGCCACTCTCCTTGTCCACCCACAGGATTCTGCACCAACTCACCTTCAGGTTGATGCTTCCGATTTCGCAGTCGGAGGCGTCCTGCAGTAACACCCGAATGGTTCTTGGTCTCCTCTTGCCTACTTCTCGAAGAAGCTACAGCCTGCTGAAACCCGTTACAACGCCTTCGCCAGAGAACTGCTCGCAATCTACATCTACAATCAACAGTCAAACACTTCAGATACTTTCTGGAAGGTCAGAAATTTTACATTCTCACAGATCACAAGCCGATCACCTTCACCATGGCATCTCGAAATGAATGACACTCGCCGAGAGAAGCTCGTCATTTGGAATATGTTTCTCAGTTTACAACAGACATCCGCCACGTTCCAGGTATGGATAATCTCACGGCTGATGCACTTTCACGCATCGAGATTACCTCCATATCTTCACTCCCCAGCATCAACTACGAGAACATGGCTACTGCACAGTCATCAGAAGAGACCTCTCTTCCCCAGGACTCTTCTCTGCAACTGAGGTGGATTTCTCTTCCAAGCATTCAGAAGAAACTCCTCTGTGACACGTCTACTGATGCTCCCCGTCCTTTCGTTCCTCCTGCTTTCCGCAAACCTGTTTTTCTTGCTCTTCACTCTCTTTCTCACCCCGGTATCGCGGCCTCTCAAAAGCTGATTACAGCCCGCTTTGTGTGGCCCGGTGTTAATACCGATGTACGAAAGTGGACTCGTGAATACCTTCCTTGTCAGCGTTCTAAGGAGCACCGACGCACCACAGCCCCTCTCGGGGAGTTTCTCCCCCCCTGGAGAACGTTTTGAGAAAGTGCATATCGACATTGTTGGTCCCCTTCCTCCTTCTGATGGACATCAATATATTCTTACATGTACTGACCGCTTCACGCGCTGGCCAGAAGCCATTCCTCTCAAAACCGCCACTGCCGAAATCATAGCTAAA
>JABUQX010003406.1:0-5000 GCA_015478945.1 Trachelipus rathkii | reverse complement strand
CTTATCATCATACAATGCATTAAGCGTTTCTGCAGCAATCTTTTCTTGTCCTATTACTTAGTATTCGGTTCATAGCATACTGAACGATCTTTAACCGAGGCTATCGTTTAACAGGAATGACAAGATAAGATTTCCCGGAGTTTTTGTAACCCGCAATTATTCCCACGTCATGGCTTTCCAATATTTTTCGCACAATGGGCCTTTCATCGTTCTGCTTTAAATATTTCGCTTTCGAGCATGCAATTTGATATAAAAAATGAAGGCATTTCAGGTCAGCTAGTACACTTTCCCCGCATTAAGCATCGGAAATATGTCACAAAATTTTCTTCTAACCTCAATATCCGGTAAATTTGTTAATGACTGAAACGTCTCAAATCGACTAGCAATATCATTATATCAATTGATTTGTCGTTGAACCTTTCTTCAATTCTTCGATTACACCATCGCCAGTATATTTTCATCCCTTAAATGCCATTTTTCTTATCTTCATCAGCAATCAGGCGCACTTCAGATGCAAAATTCTCCATTATTTCACACCGAACGCTTTCTTTGTAAGTCACTATTGACGTACCCACACTGATTTGCAATATTTTGCAGGTGCAATTTTGTTCCAGTAATTAGGGGATGACTTTGGTTCATACTAAAGTCCTTTTGCAAAGCATTGCTAAGATAAGAGAGTGCACTAAGGAGTTCATTCATTACATAACAGGTGACAAGGAAACTCTTATTTCTGAGTTCCAGCAAGATGCCCCCAGCAAGCAAGATGCCCCCTGCAAGGGATGCAAGGTCTGTCCCTTCTTTGTGGATTTGCTTCACAGGCCATAACAAAATTGACTTTAAAGCTTCCTGAAGACAGCCATTCATCTATCTTAAATGGAGAAACCATCTTCACTCAATGCATTCTGGAATCTTATGATTGGATCATTGATTAATGATTAAATATCATGCAAAATATTTTCTTTTTTTGGCGACTTGCTAAACAGTTTGTAAATGTCTTTCAAAATATAAAAAAAAAACCTTTTGACCTTCTGATTTTTATTCCTGCAGAAGGCTGCTGCCAGGGACAATATATGTGCTCTACAGTGTATATAGAGAACTTCTTTGTTTGCCTCTTCTGAAAAAGCCTTTTCTTACACCTCCAACTTTTCCAGCCATATTAGAAGCACCATCAAATTCAAAAGCAATAATGTTTTCATAATTTAAATCAAGATCAGTCAGCTCCTTATGAATAGCATTTGCAAGTATTTTAACTATTGACAAGAACTTTTCAACGGGATTTTTATCCTCCACTACTCTAAACGTTATACTCAGCTCCATTTCATTTCTTAAAGAAGTGCTCTCATCTGCTAAAACGGAGACCTTCTTGGTCAATGTTTTTTCCAATTATCCTTAAAACTTCACCCATACATAACAGAAGTTCACCGGCAGTGTCCTTGCTGCTGTAATTCGACCTATCACTCTGATCTTTACACCATGTTTTAAAATTATCATTCAATTTGTCCAAAATACTTTCAATCAAACTCTGATATTTAGTAGTGAAAGCTGCTTCTTACTTTACCAAAAAATACAACCCTCGCAAAAGTATTTTTAAACCTTTCCTATTTAAGTCTCTTTCACTTTCACTCTGTTAAACAATTTGAGCGTGAATCAGTTTCTTCATACCCTGTCTCCTGAGGTTTTCCATTTCTACACTTATGGTGTGAGCTGAAGAGTGTTCATGCTTCTTTAATTTCCCATTTTTTCCTAAAGCTTTTTTGAAAGTTGTGAATGGAACGGTTATGAATACCCCACCTGTCTTTTGTAGAACATTTGCAAAATTTTTCATGAAATTTTGGCACAATTTACAAAATGTGCCTCCTTTTTCTTCCTGTTTGCCAGCCAACTATATTCCTGTTCCCATTGTTTATTGTAGTAGCGTTGTTTGTCAGAGAATTTGGCGTAATGTGAGCTGGATGATCCTGCACATTTATTTTCAACATTCTTTAAATCAGTAGGTTTAATTTGTGAAAATTGATACGTTTGCGGCGTTTCCTCTTTCAGTTTTTTACTAGGTCCTGCTGCTGCGCTACTGAAATAAGAGTCTATTGTTTTCCTCATGATCCCGAAAAGAGAAGAGGTACCTATGAAAAGTTAAAAAAAAGATAGAGCCACACACAACACACCACACATTATATATATTATATATATATATATATTATAGATATATATATATATATATAAATATATATATAATATATACAGTATTGGCAAAATTATTATGGATTTTTAAAAATTTGCTATTTTTGAAAAAAAAGGTTATGAAATTTAATTTTTTCAACTTTTTTAGAACTTATTTTAATACACCAGAATAATATAAATATTTTACTATTTATTTACCAAACTTCAAAGTATTGTGTGGCAGTATCTGGCAACAATGACAGATTTGGTGAATTATTCAGTGTTTATTATATTTTCACGTTTAGTTGCTGTCCTGCTTTCACGGGAGTTGTGTGTGTTAGCGATGTTTTACACCTTTTATTATTTGTTATAATTAGTGTATACTTTAGGGTTTTATTGTATTATCTTTAAAATAATTACCATTATTTTTCAGATATTTTGGTAGTTTATAAAAGTGATCAAATATGGGTAAAGTTAGTGATCTGAGTCCACGGAAAGTCGGACAGATTAATGTGTTATTGCAAGTGAGAAACTTAAAAGAAAAAATAGCAGCAAAACTTGGGGTTTCAACTCAAACAGTTAGTAATATTAAGAAGAAATTGAAATACGGTCACAGTTTGAGCTCAAATAGGGTTGGCAAATTGGAAAGAAAAGAAAAACAACACCCAGGGAAGCAAGAAAAATAGTTCAAATGGCTCTGAAAAATAGAAGACTATCATGTAGGAAGCTTTCCAATGTTTCTATCAGCAGAGGGGATTATTATTTCTAGAAAACCCCAATAGGCAGGCTATTAGATGCTGGATAAAAGCCTATCGTCAGAAAGAAGCCTAGGAGGCTAACTTTAGAAATGAAAACGGGGGCACGTAATTGCCTGGGCTCAGAACTCATATTCATTGGACTTTTGAGTTAATGGGGAGCAGGTTAAGAAGTTGATTCAGATAGCCTAATTATTTCCCTTTTATCCCTCATAAAAAGAGCATTTGTTATTAGATAAAATCGCAATGACACTTGAAAATATTCATTATTTACTTATTTTATCAAAATAATAATTAAGTTTAAAGTCAGGAATTTCTGTACTTGTTTGACTACTTGCATCATCTTCTATGCTTTTCCAACTGTTCATATTGTGTTTTATATTGCTCCAGATTGTTTTCTCTGATGAATCCACCATTGCTGTGCTTTGATGATCGTGTGCAGAGCGTGAGAAGGCGATCAGTTGAGGAATTTAAACCCGAATGCCTGAAAAAAAACGGTAAAATTTCCACAGAAAAATTCATGGTGTGGTGCCATATCTGCTTCATGGCCCAAGTTCATATGATGATTGTTGAAGGCCACCCATGCGACCAGGCATAAGTATACAAATGTACTACAAATCGTTACTACCTCAAACAAGGAGCATTGGTTTGGCTGATCAGACCTTGCGATTTTCACAGGACTTCCGCCCCTGTCATGAGCAAGTCCAAGTAAAAGAGATGGTCGCACAGAATGGCCGTAGAGGTACTTCCATGGCCTGGAAATTCACCTGACATGAACCCTATTGAGAGTTTGTGGTCGTGTTGAAAGATGAAATACACGATGTTCCAATTACGACCAAAGTAAAACTCATAGAACGTGATATTCAGGTTTGGTTTCATTCTGAAAAAATCCGAAATTTGTGCAGAACTTCAATTACTGGCATGTCCAGTCGCGTTAAAGCACTTGCAGGTGCCAAAGGTGCCCAAACCAAGTACTAAAATATTTATATTGTCCTAATGTATTAAAACGAAATTCAAAAAATTGAAATAATTTAAATTTCATAACCTTTTTATTCAAAAAAAGCAAATTTTTATAAAATCCATAATAATTTTGCCAGTACTGTATATATATATATTATATATATATATATATATATATATATATATATATATATATATATATATATTTTTATATTTTTATATATATGATATATATATTATATATATATATATATATATATATATATATATATATATATATATATATTATATATATTATATACTTTTGTATTTTGAGTGTTCATTAATGTTTTCTTACTCTGTTTCAGCGTTCAGAAATATTTTGTCATAATTTCGATCAAAATTTTAGAAAATGCCACGTGAAAAAGTCGTGTAACTGTATTTTTTTTAAAATAAAAGTTAGTAAAGGCCCTCGCATGAAATGTAACTTTTGTTGTGTGGACTTTACAAAGAACGGCAGGGCACTCAAATGGAGGCCCACATCGCAAATTGCAACAAATGTGATGACAACATCAAATAGAAATATTTGACTGACCCAAAGATCAATATATATATATATATATATATATATATATATATATTATACAGGTGACCACCACGCACGATATATATATATATATATATATAATATATATATATATATATAATATATATATATATATATTATATATATATTTTTACAGTATCACCACCTCACGGGCAAAAGCCCTATTCAAGGAGGGGGTGTTACACTCAACAAAATTTCAACTAACGCAAATTACGCAGATGAGCACAGACGCGGGCTTAAAGTGAGGGAGATTAAATTGAGTAGGAAACACAGAAGATTGGGAAGAGAATTCCACAGAACAGATGTTGCAGGAAAAGAAGGAGGCACGCAGCGAACTTAGTTCTGGAGTTGCTAACATCAACACAAAACTCATGTGCCGACACAGCACCCCTTGTGCTGCGAGGGCGCCTTAAAGGGGGCGGCACGCGAGTGGAAAGCTCCCTCGAGCACCTGCCGCTACGGTACCTATAGAAAAGAGATTAAAGCACCAACATCGCGCCGCAAAGATAGAGAGTTCAAGTGAACTAGATAATCATATCTCC
>JABUQX010003404.1:7500-20000 GCA_015478945.1 Trachelipus rathkii | reverse complement strand
GGTATACTGTGTTCCATGTCGGTTGCACAAATTTTATATAGGGGGGAAAACTTTTAAAGACGCGACCTTTTCGACTAAATCAGCATAGCACAACGACATAAAAGATGTAACCATAGCAACGCATCATACCGTCATATAAAAAAAGATCATAATATTAATTTGAAACATTCCATCTTCATTTTCACCCCTAATAAAAAGAACTTAATAGACTTATAGAAGTTGCTTTATCAACATTCCTAACTATAATATATTTCATCAGATTTTGATTTTGGACAAAAACTCACACCTCAAGTTTATTGAACTACACTTTAAATAAAAATGCTTACCTCATCGTGCCTGGACATATTCTTCAATACATGTTCATAGAAAAATGTACATTTTAATTGTTGTTTTTTAATTGTTCTTGTGCTTGCCTGCATTCGCATCTTATTTATTTTAGTACTGAAAATCAATTCAGCCCTTCTTGCTTCGAAGAGGCCAACATGTATTGTTGGGTGAAACGTCAGCACAGTCATTTTAATTAGTTTGTGTTTTTAAATATTTCCCTAATTAAATACAGTGGCGAAATTACCTCCTTATCATATTTTCGGAGTTCAAGTGTTTGTAATAGTACTCCTTAAAAAAAAAATTGTTGAGGCAGGCAGCAGTAGAAGAAAGGTGCGGCGCGCATAAGCAGCAGCAGAAAGCAAGCAGCAGCAGTACAAGTTGGTATATATATATATATAAGGTTATTAAGAGTTATATATATATATATATATATATATATATATATATATTGTCTAAAAAATGTGTAAGTTTTATCTTGCTTATATCTATCAAGTTTCTTTCTTTTCTTTTTCTCTTGATGAAAGTCAATTCAGACAATATTCGAAGTTTACCAAAGGAAGCAGCACAAACAAAAAATATAAAATTTCCAAACACAAGATTTTAATTCTGGGTTCATCCAGAAAAATTTAAATCACCCTAGTGCCAAATATCAGTTACCTTGAACCCCCCCGCCCACTTAAAGTTGTATTTGTGTTTGAAAGTAATTTGTTGTTTATGTTTTCACCAAGAATGCTTTTATTGTTAAGAGAAACTACTGAGCTGTAGAAGGAGACAGTAATATTGGAAGGTGCTCTTGAGAGATGGTTTTTTATTTGATATTTAAATGTTGAATTTCACGTGGAAGGGACAGCCCTACAAACAGACCACCTCCTCTTCAGCGAGAATAGAATCGTAGTGTGGCAACCATTGCGAGATCATGGTATCCATGGTATCAAATTTTGAATTTAAATTTTCTTTGAAATTTACCGTATGTTCATTGAAGGGTTTAAGGGGGAAAGGGTATAACTGTACTCGAGTATTTTCAACACACTCCGGATGAGCGGTTGCTTTTCAGCCATGCGGTTATAGAAGCTTGTGTCGGAATACTCTCCAGCTCCCCGGTACAACCAAATTTTAAACAACCCTGTTAATTCTAGGACAGGTATGGGTAGCAATCATCCGATTCATGAAGGTGATGCGTGTTGCATTTCGGGCGGGCAGACGAGTCGTAGGGCATTGGTCAGTCCGAGCCCTTCAATATAAGAAAACCTTGAGCGACCCTTCATAAGGATCTTCTTAAGAGAAGATCCACACCCTCAACTATCCCAGTGTCATCTGTCATGATTTTCCTTTTGCATTGTTTTCAGGGCTTTGACCTTTATAATTATTACATTATTTTTGAAGTGGAAATAAGTATGGATGCTTTGCAGAAGAGTGGCAGAGATTCCTTTCAATATACAGCACAGTACACACATTTGACTACCACATGTACGGTCGAAACATTAATAAAGTAATATTTGGAATTTTCCGTTTTAACCCTTAATCAAAATTTAAAATTAATTAGATGACCCATGTTCAGAAACGCACTTCTGTACAGCATTTCCACTTGCTCCTACATCGATGATGTAATGCAATAAGCAATAATGGGTGCTTATTGTGTCTAATCAACCGTCTTTTTTGACTTATGAAAACATTTGTTTCTTGGACGATTTTCTCACACTTTCCTTTCTCTACCTTCTATTTATCTTCGACAACCTTTTTCTTCATTAAATTCATAACACTGATACTATTGTTGGCAACGTAAAACGTGTAGCTCTTTACTTACTGACTCATAAGAGCATGTCCTGCAGTTAGCATATGCCAATCATCATAGATTGCCAACCGTTAGTTAGCTCTGGAGATTCTAATTAGTACCCTACTCCCTTACTTTCTTGTGCGCTGCAATAGGCAGAGACTCGGTAGCCAAAGGGTAATTGAGACTGTTAATCGTTGTCTTTCTTGACAGTCCAGTATGAATGGTATACGTAATAATCTACCTCCTGGTCGCGTAGCTATTTCATGTAAGTTGCATATGGGTAAAGTCCTACACATATTTTAGTATTACAAAATGGCTCGCCCAATTTTGGTACTTGTGTATATGCGCAAAGCTTTCCTTCATATCCCCAACTTGGACAGGAGCCGGGTTTTTAATGCACAAAGTTTTTCGTCTACAAACATCTCATCTGGATGGGCGCTGAGTTGCACTATGTAATGCTTTTCTTCTTAACACATTGTTACGTTCTTAATACATAACCACATTAAGTATATATATATATATTATATATATATTATATATTATATATATATATATATTATATAAATATGTGTTTATATATATATAATATATATATATATTATATATATATATATAATGTATAATAATATATGATATATATAATATATGATTCTTTGTGATTTCGCAAGCCCCTAATTTTGTAAGGTTGGTATTGCTAATTTACTATCATAATATTGTTGTGAAACAGAAAGAAAATATTTTAAATCTCGCAAGCACTTAACTTATGGCTTGTGAGAAGGAAAAGATTTATTACACGAAGAAAAGACCATATATTAAGGTTTTTTGAGCTTTAGCGCATATTACATTAATTATATGCATTATTTAATACATTTATAGATTCCTTTTATGCTTGTTCGAATGGTTTATAAATAATAATATAATAATAAAAGGGAAAATGTTACGTTTGGGTTTAGGTTAGGTACAATAGGTTACGTTAGTTAGGTTATTTAATGCCCTTATTATTATTATTGGATACCTGTACTACTATATTAGTGACTGTTTTTAATCTTACAAAAACATAGTAAACATCATAGGACATGATTACAAACATTTGACAGTAAATCATTCAAAAAATTTTGTAGACAAAGATACAGGAGCTCATACACAAAACATTGAACGTACTTGGCAAGCTCTCAAGTATCAACAAAAACATGATAGATTCATATCTTTGCGAATTCATGTTTAGAAGAAAAAAAGGTAAAAGATCTTTTTTGAAGTGTTGATTGCATGATATCGTTCTTTTTAGGATAAATAGGTTAATTTATTTCATATTTAATTTCAAACATATTACTAAGTAGCACTTGATATTATGGGTACTATTAGGAAAATAATTTGCATTACCATAAGTTTTATATTACTCGACAACAATATCCACTGAAATTAAAATATTATCCGTTAGATCTGCTGGACGCTATGATGGATCAAAATAAATTAAATTTATTTTTAAATGAAAAAAAAGGCCTGAATGGCAGTTCTTGCTGCATAATAGAATACCACAATACCGACTTTACATCTATGCTTTTTTTTAATGGTGGCTGGCGAAATCATAAAGTACCATATATATATAATATATATATATTTATATATATATATATATACAAATAATATATATATATATAGATATATATATATATAGATAATATATATATATTATATATATATATATATTGTAGGTAATATATAATATAATTTCTTATAAATCGAATTAGTCTTGTTTAAATATTAAATTAGTTATATATATAATAATATATATATTTATATATATATTATTATATATATATATATATATAATATATATTAGTATATTATATATATATTATATATATATATATATAATATATATATAATATTATCATAATATATATTATAATAATAATATATTATATATAGATTTTTATATATATGGTTTTTCGTTGTAAGTCCAGTTGAGCGGGACCACTGCTTTTTTTGTGCACTATTTTAAAGGTAACTCACTAGTATGCTCACCTGCCTGTTGATTCTTCTGCCGCAGTTAGCAAGTCAATTTTAAGTACATGAAGAGTACCATAATTTTATATAATAATATATTATATAATATAATGATATATATATATATATATATATATATTATATATATATATATATATATATTATATATATATATATATATATATATATATATATATATATATATATATATATAATTAATATATATATTATTTAATATATATATATATATTATATATTATATATATATATAGTATATATATATATTATATATATATACTATATATATATATATATATATATATAATATAAATAATTATAAAATATATAATATACAGTAATATATATATATAAATTATATATATATATATATATATTATCAGGAAAATTGTTAGCAAGAATTTGTGAAGTGCAATTCAACTAAAGCAATTTGTCTACGACAATTTATCTAAATATAGAATTAATTATATCAGTTTATCTACGCAAATTAATGTAATTACGAAAATCTTATTCAAAGATGAAAGATCCCAAAAACTCGAAAAATTAAATTTAGCGAACTTTAATTTATCATCATTATAAAATTTATTTTGACATGTTATAAAGTTTATTAATATTTATTGATAAAATTATTATTATTATTATTATTATTATTATTATTATTATTATTATTATTATTATTATTATTAATATTATTAATTTAAAGATAGTTGAGATTTGAGCATAATCTTGTTTAAAAACATACTCAGCATCACAGAGTTATTATTTTAATTACTTTGTGGTTGTCTCCATCGAGGAGCGGAAGTCGAAGGAACTGAGCTAAGGAAGGTTTGGCTTAGTGGAGCCGGAGCCGAAAAAAAATGTTTAGACCCTTAGTGAAAGCAATAGTGGCATAATTTCAATATCATGGAGCCATGTCGGAGCTGGAAAATTTTAAAATTGTGGAGTCAGCAAAAATAAATAGCTGGTTGGCACTCCTGATTTCTTTCTTGAGGAGAAACATTTGTGCGCTGACCATCAACCCGACCTTCCCCTCCCCCCCCCTCCCTTGTAGAGGTTTCAGTATATGAAAGCTCCGGGTTTTTATTGCCAGTTTCTGACTCCACCCAAATAACAAATAATTTTCTTTTGCTGCCAGCTGCCTCACAAGACCTTGTAACTGCCGACCCCGAACTCTTGATATAAAGCCAAAGTTTGTTTAGCTCTTTTGTGTACTTAAATTATATTTCCACAAGATTCGTTTACAATGAATTACATTTTAATTAAATTGTTCTATACAATTCTCCTATAATAATAAGATTATATATATATTATATGATATATAATATAATATATATATATATATATATATATATAGTATATATAATATATATAGTAATATATATAATACTATATATATATATATATATTATATATATTAATATATTATAGTATATATATATTATATATAATTATATATATAATTATATATAATATATAATATATATACTATATATAATAATTCAAAATGTTTGTGAGTTCCAATAGAACATTTATTTTTATTTGTTGTCATTTTTCAAACAAAAGGTTAAAATAAAAAAATGTTAAGTTTCTTTTCACAATCTACATTTCAAGATAATCGCCTCATTTGCTCCAACCACGACTTATAAATATAAATATTTCTACTATGCTCCAAACAACGAACACAGTCAAAATTTGTGTTATTTCATGAAAGGTATTTGAAGTTGTCAAAGTTTATATAAAATATAAAGCACCAAAACAGAATAACGTTTTCTCGTTTCTCGGTGTGCAGATTTGAAAGTTGTCATAGTTTCTTGTATAGTACAAGTACACATCATTGCTATTTGCTCCTGTAGTGATAATTCTAGGCAGTTTTTAAATTATATCGTCTTGCAGCAATGAACGAATTTTATTTATCTTTATCTTAATTTTTACTTGGGATGCAAATTTTTTGTTAATGAAAAGGACTTAATTATAGTCTACGGTCCATGCATCTGGACGCATCAGAGAGTTCCGATGCACTGCTATATCATCCGGAAACGAGCAACCACTACTCCAGTTCCAATTACTTCTATTATATTGAGCGTGGTTCATTGGAGGTTGATTCTGCTTTTCATTTAGGTGAGTATTTAAGAGAAACTAATTTTTTTTTTATTATTTTTTTTTTCGTTTTTCTCTCTAATAATAAAAATAAAGTCTTTAACATCTCTTAACAATTCTATTCTAACCAACTTTATTACGTGATTCCAACTTCTTTGAAAAATATTACATAAATCTCTTTTAAGTGTGTATCCATTGAAATTGCATATTATACACAATTAATAAATTGTATTTGTAATTAGTTTAATTAGTTGAACTTACTGCTCAAGATGTTCCTCAAACCAGCAGCTGCATATCTCATTCACCCATTCCTGAAACTCCTCAAAAAATGATTCTACAGTCTAAAATGCTCAGTAATAAAGAGAACATCACTTGCATTACAGTCAAATCTCCAATCAAAGGTAATTTTTAATAATCATTACTTAGATATGTTAACTTATTTGACTACCGAAACGCTCATTTTCAATTTTTTATTTTATTATAGCTTAAAATCCACTTTCAAATGATAAGATGTAGATTAAGTGAAGGCCTCCAGTATTTTTTTATACATTTTTAAAAATTGGTGATTTATTTTTTTTACAAAGAATTTGATAAATTATGTATTAATTCTTGTCACTTTATATTATAGCTTTCATAACTTAATTTGTTTCAGAATGCAATTGTGTCATAAAAGGCACGAACATTTATCAAAAATCTGTGTCTGATGTTGTTCTAACAGAAATACTAACTGGCATAGAGAAACTCAATTCAAAATTGGACACTTTGTTGATTCAACTTCCAGATCAACAGATGCAAAAAAGTGAAGAATGTAATTTAATTTCTTCCATTCTGCTAGGGATAGACGATTTCATCAAACTCAATGAAAAATTGTCAGGAAATTCTTCCTAAAAAAAAAATGGTATTATTTTATTTTTCTTATCTCTAAGCTAGACATGGGCAACCTTTAATATAAATATATATATAATATAATATATAAATATATATATATATAATATATAATTATATAATATATATATATATAATATATATTATATATAACGGTATATATATATATATATATATATTATATATATATAATTATATATAATATATATATATATATATATATATAATATAATATATATTATTATATATATATATATAGTATATATATATATATTATCTATATATATATATATATATATATATAATATATATATATAATATTATATATATATATTATATATATATATAATATAATTAATATATATATATATATATATATATAATATATATTATATATATAATATTACGTTTATATATATAATATATATATATATATATATATATATATATATATATATATATATATATATATATTATCTATTATATATATCTCTACTATACATATATAGATATTAGATATATAATATATATTATATATATATATATTCTTCTTCGTCTTCATATTCCTTATAGTCCAGGCCAAGTGGTCAAGGATGCGTATTGCACTGGAAAAAAAAGCTAATAGAAGAAAATGACAAAACTGTCAGAAGGAAAAAGTTGGTGTTAAAAAAAAGTCTTAGATAATGATGGAGAATAAAAAAAACAAAAAGAAAGGAGGTGAGTGGAGGGTGCCTACCTATTATAGCGGATGATTTGGTCTGTGTGGTTGAATCTGAAGAGGTTTGAGAGGATTGGTTTGAGGGAGATTTGGCAGGGTCTGTAAATAGGAGGTGTTTGAAAGTAAACGTATAGATAAGAAGTAAGGTTATGGTTGTTTTTATATGAGTGATGCAGTTCTTCGAAAGTAATGTTAGAATGGTTGAGCAGCTGAACAAGGTCTGAGTTTAATATATTAGGATATATGTGGATGAAAAGGAAACGAGAATGATTGCTGAATATAGAGGAAACAGTTGTGAAATGGCAGGAAGGTGGTGGTGCAATTAAATCGTTGGTGGATGTAAAGGGACAAAGTCTTGAGTGTGCTAGGGTCTTACATTAGGGAATCTTGTTACCTGTGTTAATGTATAGTAGTGAGAGTATGGTTTGGAATAAGAGGTATAGATCTAAAGTTCAATGTGTTCAGATGGACAATCTTAGGGGCGTGTTAGGTGTGAAAAGAATTGATAAAATGAGGAATGAACGTATAAGAGAGTTGTGTGGTGAAGAAAAGGAGTAAATGGAGAGAATAAATGAAATACGTGAGACGGTTGGTCATGTGGAAGGATGGATGATCGTTGGTTTGGTTAAGCAGATGTAGCGTAGTGACTGTTGAGGGGAATCGACGGCTGGGGAACTGAAGGAAAAGTGGATGAGTCAGTAAAGAAATGCTGAAGGAGATAAATGTGAGTTTGGCAGAGGAGAGAATAAAGGTGCTTAATAGGAGTGAATGGCGGGGTTTTGCGAGGGAGTATGGTTGTGGCCCACCTGGGCCAAGGGATGAACCCTTACACTGCGATTTACCATAGTGAGGGTCCGTCACGGTTCCGTGAAGCTCTAGGGTGGATTTTCTGACTGCGACGAGTTCTTACTAATTAATGGTACAGAGGGTGCGGTAAGGCTGGGCTTTCTTTTCGACTTTTGTCATATTCTTCTACTGCTTTTCTTTTCCGATCGCTTGTCACGCACCTTACTCCAGTCTTGGGGAGAAAAAAGAGATAAGAATATTAATTATTATTATTTTTTATTATATTATTATTATTATTATTATTATTATTATTATTATTATTATTGTTATTATTTCTTTATTTCAGATGAAAATACTGATAACCTTTGGAGGAAGAGATTCAAAAGGTCTTGCATGCAATATTCTGAAAAAACTTTTGGTAGATGATGCTGCAGAGAGATATTCCTTAACAGGAAAAGTATTCAAAAACGGAATGTTAAAACAGTCATTCGAAAAGACTGAGATTTACAAATTAATTTTAGGTAAGTATTTCTAAATTCTTTAGAATGAATCTATGAAAGAGTATCGAAAATGCGTACACAGACATCCTTGAAAAAGCCATAGTTGTATTTTACTTTTTTTTTAATTCAGTCTTGAATTTTACGAATGCGTCATGTTTTTTTTTTAAATTAATTTTTCAATTCATAAACTGCAGAAAGTCCTTAAGTTATTTCCTTGTTCTTGAAAATGCCCTAAGTTTTCTAAATAAGGTTTGCAAACCATGGTTTCCATGTATAGTCTTTTACTAAGAAGCCTTCCTTCTTACATTTTGTATTTTATGTAATCCAGTAGCAGCAGCATCTTTGCTTGTCAGTTTTGTGTTTGTGTTACTTAAACTTGTTCGAAATACAACTTCATTTTCTTACTCGATGTTTGTACATTTTCAGAGATTTGCATTCAAACTTTCAATTCGACAAAAGAGGCAGAAGTAAGGGAGGCTGTAAGTGACTGGCTCATGCATGCTAAGTTTTGAAAAGATCGCAGGTGAGTAGGGGAAGTTGGGGTAAGAAGGGGACGCTATAGGTTTTCATGAATATAACTGTACATATTTATGCTTGTAACATTTTTTGAGAAACTCACTCTCATATACCCATACTGTCATATGATTTTGATTAATTTTCTGGCATGTGAATCCTCGAACCCAATGTCAGTTGAGGTAAAAATAAAATTCATTTTAGTATTGGAAGTTAATTTTCATTTTAATGTTAGTTAACTTTTATTTTAAAATTAAAAGTTATAATGAAAGTAAAATTTAAAACTAGTTAAACTTTTTGACTACTATTGTGTAACCAATATGACTATTGAAGTTTTTTTTTTCAATGTTTTCATCAGACAATGACGAATATCTAGCCTTGGTCGCGGCCACGGCCAAAAACTATATATATATATATATATATATATATATATATATATATATATATATATATATATATATATATATATATATATATAAATATAATATATATATAAATTTAGAGAGAGAGAAGAGAAGAGAGAAGAAGAAGAGAGAGAAGAAGAGAGAGAGAAGAGGAGAGGGAGAGAGAAGAAGAAAAAAAGAGAGAGAGAGAAAGGAGAGAGAGAGAGAAGAGAGAGAGAGAGAGAGGAGAGAGAGAGAGAGAGAGAGAGAGAGAGAGAGAGAGAAGAGAGAAGAGAAGAGAGAGAAGAGAGAGAGGAGAGAGAGAGAAGAGAGAGATTCAAAATTCTTTTTTTCAAATTTCTTCGTACGTTTTCGCCTGAACGAAAAGTTTCGTTCCCGTGGATTTTCGTATTTTTTCATTCGTACAGCAAGGTAATAATCTCTGGCCTGGCCCTATATATTATTATATGAAATATGAAAATCTCTGTACGCCGATAGCTTTAAAATTTTTACTCTAAGAACAAGAGTAGGAAGTTCTAAATTTCCAATGATTTTAAGTTTCATCTATTGAATTGCTATTGCTAATGTAGTTGTTTTTCTTTAAAGTTTAGGTTTTATAATCAGGTTTTCTTCTTTTCAACTTTCGAAATAAAAATTGTAATAGATTAGTTAACTTTACCATTTAATTTATTTTATCAAAAGACTCAAAAATATTGGGTTGGAGCTACCTACACTACCTACCCTATGTAATGCCCTGATATATATATATATATATATATATATATATATTAATATATATATATTATATTATTATATATATATATTATATATTATATATATAATATATATTAGTATAATATATATATATATATTATAGGGGCGTGTTAGGTGAAAAGAATTAATTAAAATGAGGAATGAACGTATTAGAGAGCTGTGTGGAGAAGAAAGTGATAATGAGTTTTCTATCTTTTATCATATTTCTAGTTACGGTTTTTGGTTTTCTTTACGCCTTCGCCATCTTAAATAGCTTTTCTTCCCTTCGCCAACATCTCTCGTTAATTTTCTCCTGCATTCTCTCCGGTCTCCATCTTTTTTTGCCCATCCTCTTTATTCTTCTCTTGCCTCATTTCCTGTGCCTGTACAGTATTCCTCTCTTTGGCTGCGCTGTTTTCTTTTCAGCCACTTCCTCATTTCTCCCTGTTTTCCGATAATCTTTTTTCACTTCCTCGTTCCACCATGGTGTATCTCTCTCCATACTCCTATCCAATCTTTATACAGAGTTTCTCTGCCACTTCTTGATGAATTCCTTGCGAGTCTATACGTTTTCTTCTCCGATTCCTTAGGGTTTCCTGCATTTCCCGTTCATAATTCGTGTCGTTTCTTATTCTTCCAACTTTTCCACTCTGATCACTTCCCCCTCTTCTGCTCATTTACTCCTCCTTCCCCTATTTATCTTCATGTTTTGCCACCACCAAGTCATGATCGCACCAAGACCTCTGGATCACCTTTAATTTCTTTTACCATTCCTTTTATCGGAGGACTATCATGTAGCTATCACGATTTTGATCGAATTGTTGGTTCCTGATTTCCATCTTAACTCGTAAAGATTGTGAGACTCTCTATGCTTGAAAAACGTGTTCATTATTTTTAGGTCGTTTCTTACACAAAAATCAATCAACGCCTCTCTCTCCATGTTTCTTGTATCCTCTCGAAATGGTCCCAATACTCTCTCCATCTCTCTTCTCTTTCCTACTCTAGCGTTGAAATCTCCCATCAACAGGCACCTCTCTCCCTCCTTCCATCCCCACCTCTTCCTCCATCAAATCCATAAATCTAGCTTTTTCTTCCTCCGAGTGCCCCTGTTGCGGTGCATATACCTGGAATATTCTATATTATATCCGGCCTATCTTCAATACGCATATCATCAACCTTTCGTTTATAATTTTTACTCTCTGTATACATGGTGACAGTCTTGGTCTCACTATAATTCCAACACCATGCTTTCTTATTCCTTCTCTCACCCCACTATACATCAGAACAAATCCTTCTCCCATCTCTTTACCCTCCTCACACCCCCTCACTCTCATCTCCGCCATCTCCAACATATCTATCTTCCTCTGTTTCATGATATCTATTATCTCCTCCTCTTTATCTCCATAGGTACCCACATTTATCGTGGCACACCTACAACTCTTGAAAGTGTTTTCCTGATTCCTAGTCTGTAAATCTCACCTAAGTCGTCGTGTAAAGTTCTGTCCGGCTTCCGAGGCTCGCGCTTGAGTTCTGCAAGCAGTTTATTTCGGGAAGTGGCTTGCTAGGCCTATCCTTCCTTAGCCATAGCTCCTTTAGCCGAGGACACCTCCTGGTGTCCTCGTTGCCCGGGGTGCACGACGGGAAAACAAATTATTTTATGTTGGACCCCCTCTCATGTAGGGGTAACTGGCAATGAAATCGCTGACAGAGAGGCCAAAATGGCCACCTCCTCATTTCGG
>JABUQX010003404.1:0-2500 GCA_015478945.1 Trachelipus rathkii | reverse complement strand
TCTGCCATTGCTCGAGAGTCGTGTTTCAGCATGCTGATATAAGCATATGAAACGTGTAACCTATTAATAAGTATAAATTAAATATTTTTAATAATAATAATAATGATATTATAAAAGGTAAAATATATATTAATAAAGTCATTGATGAAATCAATCAATCTAAATCACTTTATTCATTTATAACTGTACAATACATAAAGGAGAAATAATGTTAAAAATAAAATACCTCAAAATGAAATGGCGAAAATAAATAATTAATAATAATTTAATAATAATATAATGATAATAATATATAATAATAATAATGATAATAATATAATAATTAATAATAATAATATTAATAATAATAATAATATAATATAATATTAATGAATAATATAATAAAATTAAATAATAATAATGATCAATAAATAATAATAATAATAATTAATAATAATAATATAATAATTAAATCAATAAAAAATATTAATATATAGCTTTATTACAATCTTATTAAACTTACGATTAATTATTTATAAGTCCTACTAATTTAATAACTAATAAACAGATAATGTTTATCTCCGAAATCCGTCATAATAAAATGAATTGAATAATTAAATTTAAAAATTTAAACTAATAAACTAAAGTTACCGTAGGGTTATGAAAAAAAAATGGGTTATCTTCTTAATTGTCCTTTTATCTTTTCTTGATCAATTAAATATCTAAGGGCAATTTATCCAAATAGACAATAGAATAATAAAATAATAATAATAATAATAAAATAAATATAATGAATATAATAAATAATAATTAATAATATTATATAATCATAATAATAATATAATAATAATAATAATAATAATAATAACAGCAAAAATAATAATAATAATAATAAGTAAAAATAATAATAGTAATAATAGTAATAATTAATAAAAATAATAATAATAAAATAATAATAAATAATAATAATAAATTCATGAGATAAAAATAATAATCCTAAAAATTACATTAATTGAAAACTAAAATAATGATAAATAAAAACAATAAAAACAACAACAATAAATATAAAAGTAATAATAATATAAAAATTAATAATAATAATAATTAATAATAAATACCTTCAATGATAATATAATTATATTTAGTAATTATAAATAAATAATAATAATAATTTATAATAATAAAAATAATAATAATAATAATAATAAGTTTAATAAAATAATAATAATAATAATAATAATAGTACATAATAATAATAACAGTGACTTAAATAGATAATTCAATATAATTGAAATAAATAGTAATAATAATAATTGAATATAATAATATATAATAATTTAATAATTGGATGGATGATGATTGATAGATGAGTGAGATGATGATGAGATGATGTATGAATGATGGTATGGATGCACTTTGATATAAGGCATGGATTAGATGTAGTTGGTTATAATGATACTAATACCACGCAACCAAATAACTTCGTTAATCATGTTGTAACAATGCAGATATCCACAGTGAACAATTACGTTGATGGTTTTATTGTAACGTTTGCTTCAAGCATCTTGGCCGCAGTCGAACTGCCAATTGCGGATAGCTCGTGTGTATCGCACTGTGTACCTAAGGAAAAGTTATCCGCTGTCTACCTACTCATTCATAAATGGTCGTTACCACAATATTAATACTTATTACGTTGCGCTTTACCTCAATTCTATTTTTGGAGTGATACGTTTACGTCTGTCTCGCCCGCAAAAGGTTAATTAACCTGGCTGATACTCATTTGGATACTGAAGACATTTTCGCAGCCTTAAAGTCTTAATTAAATAATTTTAGTGGTGCGAAAAAACTGTGCTCTGTTCTATCCACTGTCAAAGTTTGTCCGCATATTAATCGAACTGCTCAGCACACTCATACACTGATATATATATTATATTATATAGATTATGTAGGATGATTGACTCTGAATAAATATATTAAAATGAAAAAAAATGTAAAATAATTTCTATGATTTTAGGGTAAATGCATTAGTAAATGCTTGATTTTCAAATGTAATTTAGTTAATATTAACAAAAAAGTAAAAAAGAAATTGATATATATATTTTTTATGTGTATATATATATTTATAGTCTTATAAAAATGAATAAGCTTAGGCTTATTTTTTTTTATTCATTTTATAGAATTTTATATGTAGATATAGTACCGTTAAGTTTGATAGAGACGAAGATTGTGAGATAATACTATGATATTTGAGTATATGTATATTTTATGGAAAATGAAAGCCAACTCTCTCCCCGCTCTACACCCCCCCCCCCATGCGGCAATATAGACTTGTCTATTCTACGATCACATTGGCTTGGTGGACACGTCAAATTATACAATGTTGTGTGGCCGAATTGTGTCATTCATTTTGAGTGCGAGTGTATATGCGGACACACTTAATTCTCTTGGGACTTTCATAACTTGTGTGCTGTATAAACCAAATAATTTCAGGTGACCCACGACAAGAAAGAAGATTTCGAAG